>BQNB010069374.1:5046-33508 GCA_026074375.1 Tanacetum coccineum | reverse complement strand
GTGTGTGTGTGTGTGTGTGTGTGTGTGTGTGTGTGTGTGTGTGTGTGTGTGTGTGTGTGTGCGCGTATGTGTGTGTGTGTGTGTGTGTGTTATCATTGAGATATGTAGTCTTAGAAGTAAATACACGTGTGAAAGGATGCAATTATAATTATGGGTGGCTAACATAATTATAAAGTCATCAACACATAGACTTGTGACCATGATTGCATTGATCGGTGTTTGTTGGTAAGGTGGTAGCGTAAGATGTTGTGATATGTACGTTAATGATAAGGATAGTTGTATAGTTAGGGAATTCTTCTCTTATCTAATGTGGATTATGTTAGACTTAGTTGCGTAGTCAGCAAGTTTCCTTTCTGCCTAACGATTATGAATATCTTGGATACCTCTTATTACTACTATTACGATTATTGAGTTGTTAGTCTGCTCGATTATTCGTTCAAATATCTAACCCTCATTCTAGCATTCCTTGTTCGTACCATGTCTATACGGTTATTTTATCATTCCCATTGAGCGTCTTGATATATATTGGTTGTTCGGATCTGCTGCTTTTGGCTATTAGTACATTTTATTGGTTACTTCCTGGCATTGATTTCTCGTATGAATATCTTATTTTTCTTTCAAAGCGGTATTTGTTCGTAATAAGTTAGTACGGATATTTACTCTCTTCTTTATATATCTTTTAGTTTCGTAACATGTTTGCAACATGTTAGTACTGATGTTTCTCTGTGTTGTCCTTTTGATCGTTAGTGCGGATGAGTCCTTATGTTCTTCATTTGGTTCATAATGTTTTTTCATGAACATCTCTGGTATGTGTTCGATTGACTTTTATTCTGACTATATGGTTTCTTGTACTCTCTTTCGCCTTCAAATCATAGATTTATGTTAGAGTCCTGATGGTATTTTGCAATCCCTTTTGGTATTACGATGTCCTTTGTTTGAGTAACATATTTTATATTAATATCGAATTATGAAAACCTTTTGAAGTATATCTTGATGGTGTTTGGGGAAAACTATTTTTGAAATGATTTTATGAATACGTTATGACACCATTTTCATGTAAATGTCTCTTTGATTTTTAGAAAAACTATTGTTTACAATGTTTTTATGAAAGAGTGATACCGTTGACTGTCAAGACTATGTTTAAAATGATTCTTTACAATTCCTAAGATATGAAACTATTTTTTTTATGCTTGATCAATTTTATTTTTATTATGAAAAGTATGTTTAAAATGATTCATAATGATAAGATGCGATACACCGTTAAATAAATGTCTCTGAATTTTTATGATAACCATGTTTAAAATAAATTTTATAAAGATTATATTTAAGACGATTTTTATATTTAAAAAGATTTTTTTATTTAATTAAAAGGCCTTTCTTTACTGTTTCATAATGATTTTTTATGAAAACAGTATTTAGTTGGTTCTTTCGAGTAAAGTCAATTTTTGGTATAAGAATTCTATCATTCTCATTTATAAATCTTGATACATATCGTTATTCGATATGTGTTCCTTTTGTCTTGGTATGCTTTGTTGACTCTTTTGTTTGTATTTTCTATCGGTATAGATATTCTATCCTTTCTTTTAATGATTCTTATGACATTGGATCCGCATCTATTTGCATCTGTGAAATCTCTTAGATGTTTTCTAGCCTTTGATACGATATTCGTTGCTACCCTATTCGATAGTTCGTAACCCTTAGAGTTCGTTTGATATATGTTTTATTCGACCAAGTCACTCTCCGTGAGGAGCACCTGTGTTGTTCAAGTAGAAGGAAGGTTCGTTTTTTGAATGTGCATAGACTATTAAGAGTTGGATAAGCTGACCACCAAGAATCTCCCCAGGATCGACGACTTGTTCAACTAGTTACAAGGTTCTCATTATTTATCTAAGATAGATCTTCATCCCGGTTATCATCAGCTAAGAGTACACGAAGTAGATATTCCAAAGGTCGCATTTAGGACGTGGTAGAGACACTTTGAGTTTACGGTTATGCCTTTTAGGTTAACCAAGACACCATCGGTTTTCATGGACTTGATGAACCGGGTGTGCAAGATGTATCTACACAAGTTTGTTATCGTATATATCGATGATATCTTAGTCTATTCGAAGTCTAAGGAGGATTACGAGGTTTAATTGAAGTTAGTTTTGGAGCTACTCAAGAAGGAGAAGTTGTTTGCCAAGTTTTATAAGTGTGAATTTTGGCTACAAGAAGTACATTTTCTCAAACACGTAGTTAACAACAATGGTATTCACGTGGACCTATTAAGATGGAAGCAATGAAGAATTGGATAGTACCTAAGACGCCATCTGAGATACGATCATTTCTGGGATTGGCAGGTTACTATCGGCGTTTCATCGTAAATTTTTCTAAGATTGCTAAACCCCTTACTTCACTGACGCAGAAGAATCAGAAGTATGAGTGAAGCATTGAGCAAGAGGAAGCTTTTCAGACATTGAAGGACAATTTGTGTAATGCATCAATATTTTCAATGCCTAATGGACCAAACGACTTTGTAGTTTACTGCGTCACATCGAATCAAGAATTTAGATGTGTATTGATGCAAAGAGGCAACGTAATTGCATATGCATCACGAAAACTGAAGATTCATGAGAAGAACTATACCACCCATGATTTGGAGCTGAGAGTGGTGGTCTTTACACTTAAGACATAGATATATTATTTGTACGGAACGAAAAGTGTTATCTAAACGGATCATAAGAGTCTACAACATATATTTGACCAAAAGGAGTTAAATATGCGCCAATAGAGATGGATTAAGTTGTTTAGTGACTACGTCTGTGAGATTCGCTACCATCCAGGAAAGGCAAATGTAGTGGCTGATGCATTGAGTAGGAAGGAGAGAGTGAAACCAAGACGAGTACGAGCAATGCCCATGACTATACAGTCAAGTGTTAAGGACAAGATATTCGCCGCTCAAGGTGAGGCGTCCAAGGTAGAGAACGCGCCAACAGAAATGTTGCGTGGCTTGGACCAACAAATGGAAAAGAAGGAAGGTGAAGGCATGTACTTTATGGATCAAATATGGTTTCCATTAGTAGGTGATGTGAGAAAGATGATTATGGATGAGGCTCATACAACGAAGTACTCTATTCATCCAGGAGCGAATAAGATGTATCATGACTTGAGAGATATGTATTGGTGGCCAGGTATGAAGAGAGATGTAGCTACCTACGTTAGTAAATGTTTGACTTGTTCAAAGGTGAATGCTGAACACCAAAGACCTTTAGTTTTGCTACAACAGCCAGAGATACCTGAGTGGAAATGGGATAGAATTACCATGGATTTTATTACTAAGTTTCCGAGATCAAGTAGTGGGCATGATACTATTTGGGTAATAGTCGATAGACTAACTAAGTCATCTTATCTTCTGGCTATACGAGAAGATTATAAGATGGAGTGGTTGGCAAGACTTTATATTGATGAGATAGTAGCAATGCATGGAGTGCCTTGTCAATCATCTCAGATCGTGATGGAAGATTTACTTCGAGGTTTTGGCAAACGTTGTAGAAAGCATTGGGAACACGGCTAGATATGAGTATGGCTTATCATCCGCAAACAGATGGACAAAGTGAGCGTACAATTTAAACTTTGAAGTATATGCTAAGAGCATGTGTGATTGATTTTGGAGGTAGTTGGGATACTCACTTACCCTTAGCTGATTTTCCTATAACAATAGTTATCATACGAGTATTCGATGTGCTTCATTTGAGGCATTGTATAGAAGGAAGTGTATGTTACTAGTTCTTTGGGTTGTATATAGAGAAATGATGAAATCAAATAACGTCACATTTATACCATCATTTATCCTAAATAAGTTACCTATTTTTATATAATTATTGCAAGAATTTATACTTAATTGCTTAAAAGTGTTATTTGCAGTAATTAAGGAGTAATTTGTGAAGACATGATAAAAGGCGCATATTTTGGAGCTAAAATGAAGACATTTGAAGATTACTCAATTCTGACTAATACGCCGTATCCAGGAAAAGTGATACGGTGTATCAGCGCTAACTCTTCACAAGAAAACGCGTATAAACAATTCCCAATACGGCGTATCCCTCTTCTGCCATACGTCGTATCCATCAAGATAGCTATCCAGAGATATGAAGATATTTATATTTTAGGAATGAATATCATATTGATTATAAACTTTACGCGCACTCCACGGGATACGCCCCAATACGCCGTATTGGCCTAGCCCAATATGGCATATCCAGACTTTTTCAGAGGCTATAAATAGAAGACTCAAAAATGATTTTTCAGGGTGCAAAATCATATTCTTCATACCATACACATAAAAGACAATTTTCTGAAGAAAAAAAGAGCAACAAAGGTCAAGCATCGATCACGATTCCATAGAAGACACCGTGTAATTCCTATACTCTTGTAATCATTTAATTTTTGGTATCATTCGATAAAACGTTTAGTTTACCCTGGTTATTTGATCACGCTTGTATAATTACAATGGTTATGGGCTAATACCCCAATTATCACCTTGTTAATTTACAAGGTTAGTGGGCGCTAAGTACCCCTTGGGTATTAGCCATCTTAATGCGAAGATTTACATGTTATGGTTTGCTTTAAAAGTCGATACTAAGGCATAGCTCTACATTATCAGATAGTTTATTATATGAACTGAACCAAGTAGGAATCAACAAAAAACGTTCTGTCTTTGTCTTTAAATTAGCACTTATAGTTAGACGTTAGGTGCGACCCGTAATGTGTTTAACAAGTATAGGTCTTGAATTCGAATTGATAAGATTTGAATATGGACTACCAGTGATATAAAATAATCATCACAGAGGTAACATACACCACATCTATTACGAAGACAAAGGCTGCTCGGTATGAGATCAAAGGAATTGAAGACATGGTCCCTACACTTTGGAGTACCATCAAGCATGGGTATGAAAAAGATGCTAGAAAGGAAATCAAGTTCTAGGGTGAAAGATGCAAACTGTGGTACCAATCTCAGGTAAGAAAAATTTTCTAAGCAAAATGTTTACTCTACTGAGGTGATCCTTGGTGTGAAGAGTGTTAGTGTGAAGAAATTACATGAATATGGCCACTTAGAAGAGATTGTGGTGAAAAGATTTGAACAACATCTTTATAAGTTTAAAGAAGGTAACTTTGTTGATCTACACTTGAATGACATTGAAGATATGCTTCTTCTTTATTGGGATTAAAAGACTTTTATAAGCTATTTGGAAGTTACTGTTGCTAAGTTAGTGCTGCTGGTATAAAAGTTAATGCTGCTGGTTACAACTGCTGAAAGATTACAACTGCTAGAAGAGTTTATACTGTTAGTACTGATAGTAGGATAAGACAAGAGAGAAGGAGTAAAGATGAAGTTTCTGTTTGAATAAGATTACTTATGGATAAGTTATAATAATTTTGTTATAATATACGAATAACAGTTATGTGATTAGAAGATCAAGATCACTTAGTAAAAAAATATTGTAAGCCTTTTATGACTCCTTGAGTATAAAAGGAGGTCCTAGGGAACGAGTTCTATGTACCAAATCATATCAAATCATCTTTTCATTGTTCTGTCAATCTATTTGTAGCTTCAAGGTTTTGTAAATCCTAACACTATTAAGAGTGTTCATTTTGTATTGAGGCTGAAAGTTTAGTAAACTGTTTGTTATTGTTTATTACTGTTTCATTGTAATTCTGTCTTAGTATCATTGACTAGATTCACTTATTCTTTGATAATTCACAATCAAAGTTTCTACAATAGTTTGTGTTAGATTTATCTTTCATAAATTATACCTTATACAGCTAAGGATTAAAGACTATTCTGTTGGGATCAACAAGTTGTATCAAAGCTTTTGAGAAGCTTTAAATAAGAAGAAACTTTACTACACACAAGATCTACTTCTTTAAGAAGCAATGGATACTCAATCTACTTCACAACATTCAAGCTACCCATAACTATAAACCTAGTGGAGTATGAATGCTCTGGAAGATGAGGATGAAGCAGTACGTACAGTGCATTGATTACACTCTATACGAGATCGTAGAAAATGGTAATAGATGCACGCACATAAGTAAGAACAAAATCCGTTAATGGTAAGGAGACTAATATCGCTCCTACACAAGGTTGAAGAGAAAATAGCACATCAAAGAAAAGGCAGAACTAAAGGCACAAAAGCACTTTATTGATTGGCCTTACTAATGGAGCATCAATTTAAAGTTAACTTCATACAAGGAAGCAAGAAACTGATACAGGCAATTAAGACAGAATGCGGAGGTATGCGCTACAAAGGAAAACTCAGAATAATCTTCTAAAGCGCAATTAATGACAACGATGCTGTCATTACCAGCACATAAGTTGATTGAGAAACCTATGAAAGCTTCAAAAGCTAATTAGTCAACTGGAGATGCATGGTGAAGTTATCTCTCAAGAAGACATCAATCAAAAGTTCTTGAGAAGTCTATCACAAGAATGGACTATGCATACTATTGTGTGGAGGAACAAACCAGAGATTGAGACATTGAGTTTGGATGACCTCTTCAACAACCTAAAGGCTTATGAATCAGAGGTTAAGGGGACATCTAGCTCAACCACAAACTCACACAATGTATGAAAGGCTTAGCAGCGGCCATAGAGCATTCCCTCTAAAGCATCACTTCAGACGTACCATTTCCCCACCTTCTACTCTGAGATAGAGGAAGGAAAAGTTTGAATTTGCAATGCACTATCCGGTCCAGCCCCAATCTCCTTTCCATCCAGAATGTAGTATAGAAAAGCAAAGAATCTTTCCTGCCTTTCTGTCCTCTAGCAGCACTAACAGTGCAACTAGAGCAGTTAATACTGCTCAGGATGTTAATACTGCTAGCACTCAGGGTACTGTTGATAGCTTAACAACTGTTGAAAACTTGAGCGATGCCTTGTGTTATATCCTTCTTTGCTAGCCAAGCAATTATTCCACAACTTGAAAATGAATATCTACAACAAATCCATCCTGATGATCTAGAAGACATAGATTTGAGGTGGAACATTGCTATGCTGACTATGAGGGCAAGAAGATTCTTGGAGAATACTGGAAGGAAGCTGGATATGGCCAACAAAGAAAGAATTAGGTTTGACAAGTCCAAGGTGGAGTGTTTTAACTGCCATAAGAGAGGATACTTTGTTAGGGAATGCAGGGCACCCAGGAATCAAGACAATAGAAACAAGGAGCCTACAAGAAGGATTGCGCCAGTTGAGGAAAATACTTTAAATGCCTTAGTATCTCAGTATGATGGCTTTGGATATGATTAGAGTGACCAAGCAGAAGAAGGTTCAACTAATTTTGCTCTTATGGGTTATTCTTCAACAAGTTTAAGTTCTTCTACAAACTCTAAGGTATCTAATAACTCAAATTGTTGTTCATTTACTTATTTAAATGAGTTAAAAATCTAAAGAACAAAAATAGAACAATTAGTTTAAAGACTTAAGAACACTAGAATGAAAAGTGTTGTCATCTTAAAAAACATGTTTAGAATCTGTAGAAGCTAGACTGTTAGTCTTTAGAAAAATGAGTCTGTGTAATGAGGAAGATATAAAACATCTTAAAACGTGAAACCTAATTTGAAGAAAATTAGATCTTACAAAGCTAAAAGAAGTTAAGAGTTGGCAATAAAAGAAAAGAGAGGTTCAACTTACAGTATAAACAATTTGAAAATTCATCACAAAAAGCCTAAGTGAAACTTCTAGCACAGACAGATAATGGATAAGTGTGAAACAATAGGACATATAGGGTATACAATGTTGTCCTAACCTCCCTATACTGGGAATTTATGCACCAAAATCTTATTTAGTTATCCTAGTCTAGATGAATTTTGTTGATGATGAGTCGTGTTAGTTAAACTTAAGTAGTTGAAAAAGCCAACGGTTGAGACTAATGAACCTAATACAGCTAGGAAAGAAGATTGAATCCCCATTATATGAGGATTGGTAATTTGGAAGTGAGGAAGAAAGATGGCCTAATAAAATACTGTTGAGAAAGTTAATAAACCAAGTTGCTAAGATAAAAATTGTAACTCTACTGAAGCAAGTAAATCTCCTAGGAACTCATCAGTTTGATAAAAATCGGCAAAAACTCACATAGTCCTAGAGAAAAAAGAGAAATTGGAACCAGCACCATGTCTTGACAATTGAGGGAAAAAAAATTTTGAGATGTTCAACAAAGATTGTCATGATGTGTGGTAGTTTTGAACATTTGAGGAAAGATTGCAATAACTGGTATGATAATCAAAGGTTTGAAAAACTAGTTTGGACCAATGTTAATGTTCAAAGGGTGAACAAATAGAATTTCTCTAAATTAACTCACCACAATCCAAAAAGGAACATGATTCCAAGAACAGTCTTAACTAGTAACTAGGTCTAGCCCAGTTTCACTTAATACTGCTAGACCAGTTAATACTATTCAACCAAGAACATCAGTGAATAATGCAGGACCCATGAAAAATGTCATTAATAATGCATATTCAACTGCTAGAAGGCCGTTTGACAAAATAATAGCAGCTAATAACAGTAATTTCACTTAAAAGGTTAATATTGTTAAGGGAACAAAGGTTAATACTGTTAGGCCAAAAGCAGTTCTTAGTGCTGTTAAGGGAAACAAGGGAAATGCTGTTAAGGCCTCAGCATGGGTTTGGAGACCAAAGCACAAAGTTATAGACAATGTCTCCAGAAACAATGGTGCAACAATGTCCTTTAAAAGATTTGACTATATTGATGCACAAGGCAGATCCAAGTCAGTAATGGCTTGGGTCCCTAAAAGAAACTAATTTTCTTACCATTATATGCATGGCAATCCACAACAAGATTTGAAGGATAAAGGAGTGATTGACAGTGGATGCTCTAGGCACATGATAGGAAACAGATATTGTCTTACAGATTATGAAGAAATTGATGGAGGATTTGTTGCCTTTGGAGGTAATTCTAAAAGAGAGAAAATTACTAGGAAAGGTAAAATAAGAACTGGTAAATTGGATTTTAAAGATGTGTATTTTGTAAAGGAACTAAAGTTTAACCTCTTTAGTGTCTCGCAAATGTGTGACAAGAAGAATAGTGTTCTTTTTACTGATACTGAATGTGTTGTTCTGTCTTCATACTTTAAGTTAACTGATGAAAGTCATGTTTTGCTTAAAGTTCCTAGAAAAGGAAAAACAGTTACAGTAGTTGATTTAAGAATGTTTTTTCTCAGGAGGTCTAACTATTGTCTCTTTGCAAAGCCACACCCCAGATGAATCTAATCTTTGGCATAGGAGGCTTGGACATAGTAAATTTCCAAAACAATGAATATACAGTAAGGGGAGAACCTTGTAGAGGTTTACCTTCAAAACTTTTTGAAATTAATCAAACTTGTGTTGCTTGTCAGAAGGGAAATCAACACAAAGCTTCTTGTAAGTTTAAAGCTGTCAGTTCAATCAGCCAACCATTACAAATGTTACACATGGATTTGTTTGGCTTAACATTTGTAAAGAGTTTAATGAAAAAGATGTACTCGCCTAATTTTAACAGATATTTTAGTAGCGGTTTCAAGTTGGGTTTTTCTTTTAGTCATAACGGATGAAACAAGGAAATCCTAAAACATTCAAACAGGCATAGAAAATCTAATAGACCTTAAGGGTAAAAGTGATAAGATTGTGACAATGGGAAATGAATGCCAGAATAGGAGCCATGAATCAGTTTTTGTGAATGACGGTATTAAGAAGGATTTAGAGTTCTGGAGGACTCACAACAAAATGGAGTAGCAGAAAAAGAAAAAATGACAACTAATAGAGGCGCTAGGTACATGTTAGCTCATTCAAATTTGCCAACAACTTTCTAGGTCTAAAGCAGATTAAATACTGCATGTTATGCCAAAATAAGGGTTTAATATTTTCAAGCCTCACAACCAAGACCTCTTATATAACTTTTCTAGTAGAAAAACCTGCCTTAAAGCCTTTCATGATACATTGGATGTCCTTTTACATCCTTAATACCATAGATCACCTAGTTAAATTTGATGGAAAGGCTGATGAAGGGTCTTGGTAAGGATAACTCTACCAATAGCAAAGCATATTCAGGATATTTAACCCAGTAGAACTAGGATAGTAGAGAGAACCTGCTGTTAAGTTTTATAGTGAGGATAACACCTAATATTAGCCGGAAAGTGGACCAAATGGATTCTTTGATATAGATGCTCTAACAATTCAATGAAATATAAGCCAGTAGTTGCAAGGGAATCAATCTATGGTAAGTATCGGTACAAAAGCATGTATAATGCAGGTAAAGCTTAATGAAGACAATACCTGGCATGATTTACATACTACTACCAGATATCTATTCAAGATCCATCATTCCTTCTAGTTAAAAGGATTCTATAGATGCCGGATTGTCAAACCAATCAGGGAGAGGAAAGAAAGGATGTTAAGAACCAGATTGAAGAATAGTGAGGTTCCAAGTATAGAGGAGCCAAGAGTTAATCAAGAAAAGGATGCTAGTGTTAACAGCACTAACACTATTAATACTGCTATCATAGAGGATAATGCTGTTGATGAAAATATAGTTTATGGATGTGATGATGATCTAAATATGCCTGAATTGGAAGAGATTGTCTATTTAGATGATGATGAAGATGTTGGTGCAGAGGCTAACATAAACAATTTAGATACATATATCCTTGTCAGTCCTATTCTAACTACCAAAATTCACAAGGATCATCTAGTTGAACAAATTATTAGAGATTTGAATTCAGCACCTCAAACCAGAAGGATGACAAAGAGTGTGATTGAACAAGCTATGTTTAGTTCAGTGCAGCAGAGGACCAACCATAAAGACTTTTAGAATTGTCTGTTTGCATGTTTCCTATCACAAGAAGAGCCCAATAAGGTAATTCAAGCATTAAAAGATCCTATCTGGATAAAAGCTATGCAAGAGGAGCTTTTGCAGTTCAAGTTACATACAATTTGGTACTCACCTAGGGGAATACCTAATGAGAAAAAGGGGCCATTGGTACTAAATGGGTGTACAAAAACAAGAAAGATTGATAGAGGAATTTGTTGATTAAGAATAAAGCAAGATTGGTTGCACAAGGATACACACAAGAGGAAGGAATTGATTATGATGAGGTTTTTGCTCCTGTTGCTAGAATTGAAGCAATTAGGCTATTTTTAGCCTATGCCTCAGTTAAAGACTTTATGGTGTATCAGATGGGTGTCAAGAGTGATTTTCTATATGGAAAGATTGAAGAGGAAGTTTATGTTTGTCAACCACCAGGATTTGAAGATCCAGACTTCCCTGACAGAGTTTACAAGGTAGAAAAGGCCTTCTATGGTTTGCATCAAGCTCCCAGAGCTTGGTATGAAACCTTGTCAACTTATTTGTTAGACAATGGGTTTTAGAGAGGAAAGATTGACAAGACTTTATTTAACAAAGTGACAAAGTGGATATCTGTACTTCAAGTTGTAAAAGATTATGACATTTTTTGGCTCTACAAAGAAGTCATTATGCACTAAATTTAAGAAGATGATGCATAAGAAGTTTTAAATGAACTCTAAGGGTGAACTCATATTCTTCCTAGGACTGCAAGTGAAGCAGAAGGAAGATGGGATTTTTATAAGCCAAGACAAGTATGTGACTGAGATTTTGAAGAAATTTGGCTTTAGTGATGTCAAGACAGCAAGCACACCTATGGAAACCCATAAGCCCGTTTGCACAAAGAATGACAGTGGTAAAAGATGTAATGAACACTTGATAGATCTAAGCTATGGATCATTGATGTGGTCTAACATCTTCAGGCTAATAGGTATGTTTGCAGTATGTGCTTGTGCAAGATTCCAAGTCAATCCTAAAAGTTCACATCTTCATGTTGTGAAAAGGATCTTTAGATACTTAAAAGGTCAACCTAAATTGGGCCTTTGGTATCCCAAGGATTCACCTTTTGATTTGGTAGCATATACTGACAGTGACTATGCAGGAGCAAGTTTAGATAGGAAATCCACAACAAGAGGTTGTCAATTCCTAGGGTGTAGGTTGATTTCATGGCAATGCAAGAAGCAGACTGTAGTTGCTAATTCCACAACTGAAGCTGAGTATATAGCTGCTTCCAATTACTATGGACAGGTGCTTTGGATCCAAAATCAATTGCGGGATTATGGATATAACTTTATGCAGACTAAGATTCATATTGATAATGAGAGTACTATTTGCATAGTGAAGAACCCTATTTTTCACTTAGAGACAAAGCACATTGAGATTAGGCATCACTTTATCAAAGATTCCAATGAAAAGAAGCTTATTCAGATGATAAAGATTCACACAGATCAGAATGTTACAGATTTGCTCACAAAAGCATTTTATGTTAGCAGATTTCAATATCTGATTGCAAGTATTGGAATGCTTAACCTCTAAAGTATTGATTAAGGGGAGGTTAATTGTGTTAATGCACAGCGGATTATACACAAATGATGATTGGAATGGAATGCAAAAACTGCTAATGATAGAAATTAGAGTAAGTACTTGTAACTCAAAAGTTTCTGCTGTTAAGTATAATTAGTGCTGCTAGTTGTACTTAATACTGCTGATTTAATACTGTTAGTTATACTTACTACTACTGTTATATTGTGAGTATTGAGAGAAATTGGTGAGAATGAAAAATAGAAAGAGAGACGTGTGAAACAAAAATAGAAAGAGTGACTTTGTTAGCTAAAATAAATGAGAGAAATTGGTGAGCATAAAAACAGAAAGAGAGATGTGTACAAAAAATTTAGAAGAGCTGGAATTAGTGAGAAAAAAAATTTGAGAGATAAAGTGAGAATAAAAACAAAAAGAGAGCTGTGTGATATAAAAACAAATAGAGTGTAACACCCCCATTTTTACAATATAGCAGCGGAAGCTAATCTAGGGTATTACTTCATGGATACAACAATCATAATCACTATAAAATGTCGCCTAAAAAGATACGTTATTCAACAAGATATGTTTATCATTCATTTCAAATCAGAGTTTTACATAGGAGTCCCAAAATCTAGTTTACATACAATGTGAATGATAACAAGTTTTAGAGGGACAATTATCATGGAGAACATTTATTCATATGGAGAACAGTATTATTATGGAGAACAGTATTATCATGGAAAACAGTTAAATATTATATGGTTGAATGCAAGTTTAATAGTGATTAGGCTACATTGTTATACACCCGTTATTGGTAATAATTGCAACGAATACAATTATCATGGAAAAATCATTATTATTACACCTAAGCTCATGACACCAATACGTTAACAGGGAAGATCACTGTAGTGATATTGGTTAGGGACAGATGTCCTCGTGGAAAAGGTAACTTGCCAAGGTTACCTATTAGGACAAATATAGTGTGTTTGGCTACACCAAGCATGGGTATACAAACGGGATCCATCACCCCCAATAGATCTATTTACAATATTCGCGCTCACTCGCAATGCAAGTAATTAATGATTCATGATATGGAAATAATGGCACTGGAAGCTACTTAGGCAATAATATATCTGGATAGCATACAGTTGGAAAAACACTTGCATTCATGGTTTATATCAGGTATCACAGGTTTATAAAGTATTCAAAAGATTGAAATGTGGGGTTATGAATTCATTAAGTCTTTGAAAAGTAATCACATTGTTATAAGATAAACGAGTATGTAAAAGAGTTTGTAACAAGCATGTATCCCCCTCGCGGGTTTATAAAACATGTAAATAAGTAAAGGCGAGGTTATGAACTTCACCTGATAGGGAAATCTGATTAACGGCAAAAGTATATCAAAGGAAAGGCGTCTGTATGGTAGTACGACGTTATCTACTCGGGCGGAAAGTATATCAACTTGAAAGAAAGCAGCTTCGTCACGTAACCTGGGATAATATGTCGAGTCTTAGGAAGATTGTACTCTAGAACTTTGATTCTAAGAGTTTAATATTGTTATAAGTTTGATTGGAGAGTTTGGAATTATTGTATCACCGTTCGGGCCATCATAATTCAGAGGTCATTCAGTAAACGTTTGAGGAGCTAGGGCACTTTAAATCGTAAACCCAACAACTCAGTCAGAACGTAATACCAAGATGAAACCTCTTAATATGAAGCTCCCTAGTATTGTGGCGTTTTAATCATATCTTGAAAATGTTTAAGCACAGAAGCGTTAATTAAAGTTATTTCTTGTAAGTTTTAAAACATGATTTTAATACTTTTTCAAAATGTTACATTTTAGACCCTGTGGTTTGAAAAATTGCAAATATGCCCTTGGAGTTTGCATTTTTTACACTTTGGGTCCTTCATCTATGAAAGAAAGATATACCAAGTAAACCTTGGACTTTGAAAAGTGACATAATAGATCCCTGGAGTTATAACTTTGATAAAATGACACTTTTAGTCCTTTTAGTTATAAGTTTCCAAAAGTTACGATATATACCCCTTGCATGGATTATAATTACAAAACATGTCCAAATTGCCATGCAAGCTTATTTTAACATTTCAATAGACATTTATAAGTTATAATAAACTAAAATATGAAGTTTTAACGCAACACAAGTTTAAAATAACGATTCGTTAAGCTAGGAAGCAAAACGGGTCAAATTAGGGTTTCAAAACGTAAACGCGCGGGTTTTAAGTTCAAATTCCTTCATTAATCAATAAAGTGGTTATTTTAACATTAGTTAAGCATGCTAGGATAGATTATAACAATATTTAATCATTATAATATTTAGTTTTAAGAAAAACGCAAAATTAGGGTTTCGGGTGTACGGTTTTGGATCAAAATGGAAAATGAGCATGAATTGAGTTATGAAACTTTAACAAGAGTATATTTAGGATCATATGAACATTATAAGGGTGTAGTAGCAGAATTAGAACATTCAAAACCTGGGTTTGAGCTTCAATGATCAAAAATGGTGGAAATGGGTCGTTTCGGGTAGTATTTCCACTCGTACGCCTTGTATCTTTACTCCGGGCTTCAATTCTTCAGGGATTTGCTTCTTGAACTTCTTTAATGATCCTAGGATCATATGGGAGCAAAGGATTGCTGCCTTATGGGTTTGAGAAAGAAGAGATGTGGTGCGAGTTGTAATGAAGGATTTGAAGTCCTATTTATAGTCAAAATCATCAAGGAGGCTAAGATAGCTTATGGTTCTATTATGGGACGTGTGGAACAGCTAGGGGGTGATGTGTTGAAGCTACATGATGAGTCTTGAGGTCTAGAAACTAGCTTTGATGGTGGTGGAAGGTTCTTGTGGTGCCGTGTGTAAAGTAAGGAAACAAAGAGATATTTTGGAGCCTTGTGACTGAAAAAAGAAAGGCTTGAGTTACTTAATAGCTAGACACATGAAGGAGGTGTGTCATGGAGGTGCTTGATTGCAATATAAAGTTTTAAAATGGGTCATTTTGCAAGAAAAGGGTTCACGGGTTCCATTAGGGCTCATTAGGGCTTGGATTGAGTTTGCTTGCTTGTAATTCGTGTACATTTGATTAAGAATGATAGGTTACTGATCCTAAGGCTTATATTAAGGATTATAATCAAAGTGAGAGGTGTTTTGGGTTAAAACGGGTAGAAAATTGATTAAAACGGGTCAAAATCACAATTAGGCACAATTATTCATGGATTTGATATTTTTTTGTTTCTTGTATAAATTGAAGTAGAATGGATGCATGATAATGGATTATGACTGAAAATTTGTTAATTTATGTTTATTATAACTATTAAGTATTGGTTTAGGTTTACAATGGATAAAAACGAAGAAATGAGTCATGGTTTAGAAACTAGCTCGGTTTTAGGGTTTAGGGTTTTGAATTAGGGTTTTGAGTGTAAAAAGATGTATGAAAGCTTATGAATAGAATATTTAGGGTTTATATATTGTATATTGAGTGTATTAGCTTGTACAAAAGTGATGGTGAAGAAATTAGAATAAAAACGGAGGTAAAAACAGCTATTTGGAGATAATGCTTAATTACTTTGTACATTGAGCTATTAAGACTTATACTTTGACTTGGAGGGAGTTTATATTTCAAATGAGATGTTATATTACTTGTACATATGATTTAGTATCTTGTACATTCACTTTAGATGTTTACTCTTCATGAAATTAGGGTTTTAGAGACATATGATAACGGTTTAAGGCCCGTTTTGATATAACATTGCGAATGGTACATTATAGGAATAATGTACTTTGTAATAAGAATATGATGATGTTAACTTGACATGTTATGATATTTGCTTGACATATATGAAGACAGGATTGTCATATATAGTTGTCGGTGAGTCGTCTACTTAGTTATGACAAACTGATATATATAAGTAAATAATAAGCAAAAATTTCCCCGTACAATTGTGATAATAGTAAAATAGGTTGATGAAAATTCTTGGGTTGTTATAGTCTCCACCCCTTACATAAATCTCATCCTGAGATTTAATTGAAAGTTATAGTGATATAGATGTAGGTACTAGGCATGAATTTGATCTTTATGTTAGGCTAATCAAGGTCACAAGTCTACGTGTGTGATGCATTTATAATTATGTTGCGCACCATAATTATAATTACCTCCTTTCACACGTCTACTTATTTCCAAGATCACACCTTGTGATGACAGCCAATAGAATTTCTCCAGATCCTGATAGAATATGGGTGATGAAATACTTTGATTTACGAAACCTGTGGGTTATGGGCCTACCATGCTTCTGTTGCGCCACTCTAATCGTAAAGAATCGTTATTCATTAACCTTTAAAAGTCAACATCAAATAAGAATGCTATCACAAGTCTTTGTCAAAATTTTCATACCTAGTGGTATTGAAATCATTTGACATTGTATAGATTCTTGTGTGTTTCCTTGTTATTACATTGCAGAATATAACAGAAAATTTTAGAATATGAAGATCATGGAATGAGTGATGTCAAGGAATGATTATGAATTTGTAAAGATTGCTATCCCGTGGATACAGATTTTGAAATGAACAGCTGAAGAAGGTAAATAAAGAAAATGAGGTAATAAATGATCAATGAATTAAGGATTGTTTGTACAAACGGATTGAAAGAAACTTGTTTGTACGTATGTTATATACTTAAGCCTATTTATTTATAATTAGTCACTTACAAAAAGAAGCGTTCAACTCCTTGTAACTGAGAATTTATAAATTCATAGTTCAGAGATTTATAATTTCCTTATTCAAATGAAGAAGCATTCTAATTCATTTCAATAAGATGATCATAAATCGTCTTACCTAAGCATAAAAACATGATATAGAAACGGTAATGTGTAGAAAATGATATGATCATGAATGGTTAGATAGTATTGAGATGTTGATTGTACTGAAGCCCATATAATCGAGGATGAAAATTTATGTTGCAAAGGTATGAGGAGAGTATTCAGAGTTTGAACATGATAGAATTGACAAACAATGTCGAGTTTTGATACCACCAGATAACAAGATGTAACGGAATTATCACTTTATTATTTCATGGATAACTTTACATACGAACTTTACATATGAAAAAGAGTTGATACTTATGCTAAGTATCTTGTAGTAGGATAAAAGTAACAGACGACGAGGATTGATGATTGGGGTTTTTAGATTGAAGAAGATTCTGATGAGAGTTGAATATCCTCGAGAGTTGTTTCTAGGGTAGAAATCCTAAAGTGAACAAAATTAAACTCATCCCTAAGTATGTTTTCCTGTGGCCTTGTTGTTTGCTTTTGAGCACCGATTCGCATAATGTCCTTTCTTTCCACAGGCATTACAAGTTACGGATACCGTTTGTAGTTGTTACTAGTGGTTTTTGTTTCTGCAATTCTTGGTCAGATGACCTACTCTGTTACAAGTCCGACACTTGACAATACAAGGACCTATGTGATGTAGGGTGCATCTTTCACACAAAGGACGATTTCCAGTAGCGTATGAATTCCACCAGGACAGGGCATCATCGGTTAAGGTACCGGTAGCAAATGTCACTTTGTTTTCCTTGGCACAGTTGCTACGAGAAAATACCGATTTAGTCCGCTCAAACCAGCGAATAAGGTCAACTACTCCTTCCGTGCCATTGAAGTAGAAAGGTTGACAGCTAACGAACTCTTTATAGTTTCCTGTTTTTGCTACAGGAGTTCCAGTAGGTCTGGTGTTCCTGTTGGGGTTACTAGCACTTGCCATTGATGCAACTTGTGCTTTCAGAGCTGAGGAAAAGCCATCAGTAATTAGTTGTTGGATGGCAACTAAAGTTATGGCTGGTGTTTCAGATGTTGACGTCCTTTTGGGAGGCATTCTATCAACACAAGATAACACATAATAAGAATGATATCCTAAGTTTTGAAAAGTAATAAAAGAGAATGTGATGCTTAAAATGATTAAAGGGAATGCTTATTTTTTAATTTTTAAGCACTTAGATGTTATGATAAAGACGGAGATAATGATGCAAATGGTGGAAATGATGACGAAATAGAGATAAGTTAGAAACAATAAGGTACGAAACGGGATTGCCTTTATAAATAACTTGCCTTTTTATTGTACATAGTCAAGATTTGACAAGCGTTTTTATTTATACCACACATCCCGTGGCTAGGATAAAGCTATAACTAGTCTAAGAGTTTGTTGATTTTGAGCCGGTAGATGACATCCTAAAGATCCTCCTGGTCCGTTTGGTGACGAGCTTAGATTTTCTCAATGATTTGTTCAAGATCGAAAATTCTGTAGTGAGCAAAGGCAATCTTATCCTTTTGCCCTAACTGCTTCTTTTGAAGTTTGATAATCTGAGTACGGATTTTCTTGAGTTCGGTCTTTAGTTCGTCACTATTCCTTCGTATGATCATTCTATCAATACGTCCTTCCTCCATTTTCTCGATGTGGTGAAGATAGAGTTCATCTAAGTAATTCAAAATATCTTCGATTTGTCCCTCATGATGTTTCAGATACATCTTAATTGGACATTTTCCTATTTCAAATATCTGAGGTGGGGTAGGAGTATAAACTGAGGAAGATGGTGATACCAAATCACAGGTTTGATTCCGGGATGAATTAGATAACGTAGTTGAGGAAGAAGATGGGGAATGGATTCGCTTCTTAGGTGGTAATAGTTCTTCAGGAATAAAGAAATATCGAGGATTAAATAGTAGTGATGGTGGTAATATCGGAGATAGAGTCAAAATAGCTGGTGGAGTAATAGGATCTGGTGATGAAATAGGTAATTCCTTAGCATAAATTGCTTGTACGTCCTTCAAATAAGTATTATTGTAGAAAGATGAGAATACCGGTGGAATCATATTATCGTTAGAGTTTTCCGAAGAGTTAAAAGAATTGCTTCCCAATGAAACTGGGAAATAATCTGATGAGACCGAAGTATAGTTAAGAATATTCATAGAGGAAAAAGCATCCTCAATATCGGAAGTAGAGTGGTTGGGAGAAGACATCGTTCTATTAACAACCTAGTTTGTAAATAACATAAGTTATTTATGTAATAGTATAATAGATATGTATATTTACATACTTGTTCCGGAATGTAGTGGCACGGAGGACTTTGATGGCTGAAAAAGAAATGTGGTTATAGTTAAGGTTTTGACCTTGTTCTCTATAACCATGGCGCTGATACCAATCTGTAACACCCCCATTTTTACAATATAGCAGCGGAAGCTAATCTGGGGTATTACTTCATGGATACAACAATCATAATCATAGAAAACGACCCAAAAGAGACGTTTATTCAAAAGATATGTTATCATTCATTTCAAATCAGAGTTTTACAAAGGCAGGTCCCAAAATCTAGAAACATAAAATGTGAATGATAACAAGTTTTAGCCATCTTCATGTCCATGCCACTCCATGCTATAAGTTGCTCAATTACCTAAGATAAACATGCATAAAAAGGGTCAACACAAAGGTTGAGTGAAATTCATAGGTTTGAAATGTAATAGTTAAATACAAGTTATAGTGGAACTACTGGTATTGCAGGGACAATCATCATGGGGAACATTATTTATTGCATCTAAGCTCATAACATCAATACATTAACAGGGAAATCACCGTAGTGATATTGGTTAGGGACAGATGTCCCTGTGGAAAAGATAACTTGCCAAGGTTACCTATTAAGACAAATATAGTGCGTTTGGCTACCCCAAGCATGGGACAGGAGCCGTCACCCCCAATAGATCTATTCATAATATTCGCGTTCACTCGCAATGCAAGTAATTAATGATTCATGATATGTATATTAAAGAAATATTGGGAGATACTACCCAAATAGATATTTTCATGTACTTAGGCAATAATATATCAGGATAGCATATAGTTTAGAAAACATTTGTATTCCTGGTTTAAGCATGTATAAGTCTTTGAAAAGTAATCACATTGTTATAAGATAATTGAGTATGTAAAAGAGTTTGTAACAAGCATGTATCCCCCTCGCGGGTTTATAAAACATTCAAAAGATTGAAAGGCGAGGCTATGAACTTCACCTGATATGTAGATGTAATAAATATTCCAAAATGAAAGCTGACGACCTTATCACAATCTTAACAGGGAAGGTTGATATAGCAAATGATAGTAAACAGCCACGTCACACAACCTGAGTAGAATATGTCAAGTCTTAGGAAGATTGTACTTTAGAACTTTAGTTTTAAGAGTTATGAGTTTGATTGAAGAGTTTGGAATTATTGTATCACCGTTCGGGCCATCATAATTCAGAAGTCATTTAGTAAACGTTTGAGGAGCTAGGGCACTTTAAATCGTAAACCCAACAACTCAGTCAGAACGTAATACCAAGATGAAACCTCTTAATATGAAGCTCCCTAGTATTGTGATATGATATAATCGGTTTTAAGCGTTTTAATCCATATCTGGAAATGTTAAGCACGAGAAGCATTAATTAAAGTTATGTCTGGTAAGGTTTTAAACATGATTTTATACTTTTTCAAAATGTTACATTTTAGACCCTGGGGTTTGGAAAATTGCAAGTAGACCCCTGGGGTTTGCATTTTTACGACTTTGGTCCTTCAACTTTTATTGATATACTAAGTAAACCTTATACTTTAAAAAGTGACATAATAGACCCCTATAGTTATAACTTTGATAAAATGACACTTTTAGTCCTTTTAGTTATAAGTTTCTGAAATTTACGATATATACCCCTTGCATGGATTATAATACTATAACAGTCCAAAAATTGACCAGCAACTTAATTTACATTTTTAATAGTCATTTATAAGTTATAAATAAACTTAAAAAATATGAAGGTTTAACACAACATAAGTTTAATTTAACGATTTGTTAAGTTAAAAGGTAAAATGGGTCAAATTAGGGTTTCAAAATGAAAACGCGCGGGTTTTAAGGTCAAATTTTCTTATGACTTATCAAAGCACTTATTTTAACATTATAATAGCTTATTAGGATTGATTTTACAAATTTTACAAGTTTAAACTCATAGTTTAAGTAAAAACTGAAATTGGTTTCTAGTGTTACGGTTTTGGATCAAAAAGGCATAAAACTTAGGTTTTTGAGTTCAAAGCTTTAATTTATGATTTTAGCAGAACATATGAACATTATGGACGTTTAAATGAGTAGAATAAAAGTTATAGAACTGGTTGAGCATATAGCTGGAACGGGTCAGAATTGGACTTTGGCTTCATAACGCTAGAGTAACGACTCTCGGGCTTTGTTTCTTGCTTTATTTTGCTTCCTTTCTGTCTTGTGACATTCTTAAGATCTATTAGAATTCTTATTGAGATAGGAGTTGCTACTATGAAGGGTTATAGAGAGGAAGTGGGGGATGAAGAAGGAATGAAACACACTATGCCCCTTATTTAGACCCATTTGAAGTGCAAGGAGTAAGGCAGGGTTTTGATCTGGTCTTGACACATAGGAGGGTCTTGGTTTTGATTGTGTAGAAGCTAGGAAATCAATGGTGGAGGTTATGAAAGTGTTTGATGAGGTGTTTGGGTTGGGGTTTGCCGCGCTGAAGTAGGCAGACAAGGCCATGATGCTTTTTCAAATTTGACCAAGGATAAGTCAAAGTTGCTTAGTAAGATGTATATGATTCGAAATGAGGTTCAACTTAGTTATTCTGGAACTTGGTGCAATTTAGAGGGGTCAAAAAGGTCATATAAGTAATCCGGGTATATTTTGGGTTCTCGAAGTGGTTCTTCAAAATGTTTTAACAACGGTTACATTGGTGTTATAAATGATTAAGGAATGATTGAATAGGTCGTTAAGTTTTGGATTAAAGTAAGTAGCATAAGATTAGCTATTAGTTTGGTTTAAAACGGATTAGAATTGGGAAGAAATGGAATACGGGTTCAACTAGGCTCATTTAGGGTTTTCTTGACTTTCTTGGCTTATAATTTTGCATATTTTCTTGATTAGGAATGAGGGGGGCTGGAATACAAATCCTAGGGCTTAGTATAAAGTATTTATTAATGATAGTTTGGTCATTGGTTTAAGTTAAAAATGGTTTGTAATTGAGAAAAAGTCAAAGATTATAATTAGGGCATAATTAGGGTTTTTCTGGATTCGTTAAGGTTTTTCTTGGCTTTGATTTCTTGTACATTGCCATGTTAATGATTCGAAAATGTTTTTGTTAAACTCATTTAAGTTTTTATTATGGCCCTTGTGGTTATTGGGATTAGAATGGTTTAAACAAGTACAGGTTAATGAAACTAATTAGTACATTAAGGGTTTCTAGGATATGTTTTACGTACATGTGAAGTAATAATGAAGTAATGATGTAATAATGATTGAATAGGATGATAGGTTTGTACATAAGTTATTAAAACTTAATTGAGTGTTGGTTTGGGTTTACAATGGATAAAAGCCAAGAAACAGGTCATGGTTTAGAATCTAGCTTGGTTTTAGGGTTTAGGGTTTTGAATTAGGGTTTTAAGAGTAAAAATGTGTATGAAAGTTTATGAATAGAATAATTAGGGTTTACACATTGTATGTTGAGTGTAGTAGCTTGTACATAAGTGATGGTGAAGAAATTAGAATGAAAACGGAGGTAAAACGGCTATTTTAGAGATCATGCTTAATGACTTGTACATTGAACTTTTAGAGACTTGTATGAGATTTTATATTTCTAATGAGATGTTATATTGCTTATATATATGCTTTAGTAGCTTGTGCATTCACTTTAGATGTTAATCCTTCATGGAATTAGGGTTTAGAGGCATCCGATAACGGTTTAAAGCCCGTTTTGATATAACGTTGTGAATGGTACATTATAGGAATAATGTACTTTGTAATAAAGGATATGATATATTGATGACATATTGTGTGTTTGCTTGACATATATGAAGACAGGATGGCCATAGATAGTTGCGTTGGATTCCTTATATTAGTTATGACATACTGAGATATACAAGTAATGTAATAAAGCGAAAAATTTCCCTGTATAATTGTGATAATAGTAAAATAGGTTGATGAAAATTCTTGGGTTGTTATACTAAGTTTGTGCCAAAGTCTCAGAAATATAAATCATGTGAAAGATTTTGAGCTTGCTTATCTATTTGGTAAACTCAAATATAAAGATAAACCTAATCGACAGTATTTTGAGACTGAAAAGAGCAAATTTTCTGTCTTACTGCAACACTTTTTCAACTACCTCATCTCTACCTCTAGGGTCCAAGACTTTCAAGATAGTCCTGATGATGAAGAGGACACAAGAAGCAGTCATGAGTACCTGAATGACCTAGACTCAAGAAAGAGCTCTTTTAGCCAAGTCTAAAAGATTTTTCAAGAAAAGTACTCAAAGGTTCAGCAGTACAAAGCAACTGACCAAACTGAATGCTACATAATGTGGCAAGAAAGGTCATTTTGCAAGAGACTACTGGTCAAAAGCTTCAGTTTCCTCATATCAATCACCCTTTTAACCAAAACCTCTGAGTTCGCCAGCACAAACTAGAACTAAGGCCTACCAAGGACTTTAAAGCTAAATACAACAAAGTCAAGGCTAAACTGGCTCTCCTAAGTTCAAGTGCTTCAGCTTCCAAAGCCATAAGTGTTAAGAACAAAGGTCTCATTGCTGAAGCCTATGAATGGGATAAAGAAGAAGTGTCATCAGATGACAATAAGATTGTGAAGGGTAAAGTACTCATGGCACTAGCTGAAGAAAATGACGCTATCAGCAAAGAAGGAACCATAAATGGTGAATGGGTAAAGATCTCCATGAGAAAGGTACACACTCTTCTTGAAATGGAAGATAATGATGATAGACAAACCTATCTAGATTATTTGTGTATCGATCTATTTTATTGTTGAGAACAAAGATATATTTTTTTCAAAACATAGAGATTCTGTGTTCATATGAGATGATAGTACGAACTGATTGCATGCAAAGATAACTTTTAGTATTAAACATGCAAAACTTGATTTTCTTACAATGCCAACTGTAAACAACTAAGATTTCAAGGGAATAAAACTTAAGAAACATAACTGAATTTGCTCTTAGCAATCACTGAAACATAGCTTAACAGTTCTAACAAAGTAAATCAGTGTATCAGTGAACAAATCCCCTCTCAAAAGAAGAGAATTCTGGGAGCTGATCAACTCACTAAAGATCTCTCCAGTTCTAGGCAAAAAGACATAGTCTTTGTGAAATCTAGAGCTGATGACACAAAGTGTCTATTACCTGGTGTTAAAAAGTCCTGTTGTATGAAGCTTGATGGGTTTTATTCTGACAAATCTTGATACTGGTAGGATAACTCACAGCTGAGTCACAAAGATAAACACTACTGATCCTTAGTTCGCTGTCTTAAATCTTCTGTGTAGGGGTAGCGTCGGATGGTGAATGTTTATGATTCTGCGGGATGATGTTTTGTCTGTTGCACTCTGTTTCCTCCTAGTGAGATGTGGGAGGGGGCCTGATTCCGATTATGGACCAATGAATAGCAAACTAATTTTGGAGGTCACATATATACACACATTTTGTGGGTGGGGTAAACCCCCCACCCTAAGCTAAAAACTTTAAAATAGGTGGTCATAATAAATGAACCATCCTCAGCTCCTGCTAAGGGTAACAAAAGCTCTTTAGCTTCAAAAGTTAACTCAGCTCCTACTGGTAAACTAAAGAGTGTGAAAATTGAAGATGATCCTCCTTTGGCTATTGTAATAAAAGAACTTAACGACCTAAGATTACAAATTAGCAAGAACCAGACATCTTAGTCCAGAAATAATCAACAGGTTCCACAAAATGCACTTCAAAACAAATACAAAACATAATTCAAAAAGAGCTGTGATCTGTGTGGCCTAAATAATCATCTCTTAGAGAATTGTTACAAGTATCTATTTTGTAAAAAGTGTGAAAGAACTGATCACAGAACCTGTGATCATGCTGAATACATTTCCACAATGAACCATGTCTAAGAATCTCAAAGTCTGGGTACGATTATTCATCAAGATCTAAAATCCTAAGACCATCAAATATCTTCTTTCCACCTTGCATACACTATGGATGTATAGATCATTTATCTAATGAGTGTTTATACTATCCCATATGTAGATTATGTGGAAGTTTTATTGGGAAAAAAATAACACACCCCACATGACACAAATGGTCATAACAGGATTATCTCTCTAGAAAGAGAGATTAATCCAAGAAATCCTAACTGCTTCAAAAATATGTAAAGCTTGTGGTAGCTCAAATCATACCACAACTGATCACTATGATATTGAATGGTTTAAAAGAGGTAAAGCACTTCAAGCCAAAAAGGCTGATGCTCTAAAATCAACTATGGCTGAATCAATCAAATGCTAACAGATCCAGGACTACCCATAAAAGCGCTGGGTTCTAAGAAAAACTTACCATTATGACTTATTTGTGCTGTCGTGACATCAAGTAACCCATCTGGTACTTTGGACAGTGGTCGCTCAAGGCCAAATGACTGGTGTCAAGAGTTTCCTACTTAACATATTTCGGAAACAAACCAGGACCCTACATGCATAACTAAAGGTTACGAGTATATCAAATGTAATGGTATAGTTTTCACAAAGGTAGCATTTGTAAATAGTTTTAAGTACAATTTAACTAGCATCAGTCAACTCTGTGATGCTAAATATATTGTTTAGTTTGATGAGAAAAGAGGAACAATCTTCAACTCCGACAAGAATGTTCGTAAATGATTGCTCAATGAGTAAGAGAAGTATGTGTTCTTTTACCATGAATCTTTGCACAAGAATCTTGTTTTCTTGCCAGCTCTGGACTAATCTAATGGCTTTGGACAAAAAGACTTGCTATCAAACTTCAAAACAATCAAAAATCTGGCAAAAACAAATCTTGTTATTGGTCTTTCCTCACTTGTCTACTCAAGGAACCTTGTTTCATCACAGTGAAAAGGGAAAGCATCATAGGGCCTGCTCAAACCTAAACAACATTCTTCTATCAGAAATGATTCATCTTCTTCACATGGATTTATTTGGAAATCATGATGTAACTCTAGGTCATTAACCATGAAAGTACACCCTTGTCATTGTTGATGAGTACTCAAGGTACACCTGGGTATACTTCTTGAAGAAGAAAAGTCAAGCACCTGAAACTATCATGTCCTTTATCAAAAGAGTTAAAAATTAAAATGACATCAAAGTCAAACAACTCAGAACTGATAATGGTATTGAATTCAGGAATAGCATCCTTGTCAACTTTTATGATGAAAAAGGGATCTCTCAAAACTTCTTCTCTCCCTACATACCTGAACAAAATGGTTGTTTGAGCTGCTGAAAAGGAAAGGATATAACCCTCATGTAGCTGCAAGGAATAATGCTTTCAGAATCTGTCTTCTCAAAACAATACTGGACTGAAGCTGTAGCCACTGCATGCTACACTCAAAACAGATCCACCATTATGAAAAGACATCTTAAAACTCCTTATGAAATCTTTCGTAAGAGAATCCCAAACATTAACTTTCTTCTTGTCTTTGGATGTCCAATTTACATCTATAATCATAAAGATCACCTAGAAAAGTTTGATGAAAAAGCTGATGATGGTTATCTTCTTGGATACTCACTAGTTTCCAAGGCCTTCAAAATATTCTACACAAGAAGATAGCAAACTGAAGAAACCTATCACAACACATTTGATGAAAGCCTTGATGCTATCAAATTTTTTCAAAACCTTCAGTTGACAACATCAACATTGCTGAAAATGGAAGATATCCACCTGATGAATATCTTCATCCTTATGAGCCTTCTCAAAGGTATCAAACAAACATCAGTGATATGTCCTTCATAGAACCCTATGAATGTCCCAAACCAATTGTTCCTGAAACTGAAGTTTCATCTGACCAAAATAGTCAAACTGATCAAAATGATCACAATGATCAAAATGATCAATTTGTTCAAAATGATGAAATCTTAAGTGATGATCATTCTGAACATCCCAATCACACCAATGATGAACAAATCATTGATAATCTCTTAAACATTAAGACAATCAGATCTCTAAACACTCATCCTCTCTAAGAGTAGAGGATACTTTAGTACAAAATACCATTCCAATCCCCAATTCCTCCTTATCTATTCCATCCATGGTCACTCCAGCTCCTCAAGATAGATGGTCTCAGGATAAACATATTGAGCTGGTCAATATCATTGGTAATCTAGGAGCTATAATGCTCACTAGAGCCATGGCCAAAGAACTTGGTGCAGCTTCAGCTGATGAATGTCTCTTTGTAGACTTTCTATCTGAAGAAGAACCTAAAAAGGTCTCTGAAGCACTCAAGCATCCCGGATGGGTTAATTCCATGCAAGAGGAAATAAACCAATTTGCCAGAAACAAAGTATGGACATTAGTTCCTGCACCTTATAGTAAACCCATAATTTGCTCAAAATGGGTATTCAGGAACAAAAGAGATGAAACATGAATTGTCATCAAAAATAAGGCAAGGCTTGTAGCTCAAGGCTACAATCAACAAGAAGGAATGGACTATGATGAAACCTTTGCTCTAGTTGCAAGACTTGAAGCAATTAGGATCTTTATTGCCTTTGCCATATACATGAACTTCACATGTGAAAAGTGCTTTCCTAAATGAAAAGCTGAAGGAAGAAGTTTATGTCAAGCAACCTCCGGGTTTTGAGAGCAATGAGTTTCCTAACCATGTTTGCAAATTAGAAAAAGCCCTTTATGGACTTAAAGAAGCTTTAAAAGCATGGTATAAAACCCTCTCAACCTTTCTCACTGAACACAAGTTTGTAAGAGGTAAGATAGATAACACACTGTTTGTCTACAAAACCCAAACTGATGTGATTCTAGTTTAAATCTATATTTATGATATTATCTTTGGGTTCACCAGCACAAAATTATGCAAACAGTTTGCTAAACTAATGACTCAGATATATGAAATAAGCATGATGGATGTCCTCACCTATTTCCTTGGATTCCAGATTAAACAATTTAAAAGAGGCATTTCTATCAATCAAGAGAAGTATGTCAAGGATCTGCTAAAAAAATATGACATAAATGGTTTATTAGTGAAAA
>BQNB010069373.1:0-33508 GCA_026074375.1 Tanacetum coccineum | reverse complement strand
TTTAAACGACTTTTTGGTCGTTCTATATACATCTTGTGTTATTGATTTGAGAAGTAACACGCCCCGGACCCTTATTCCGCTGCGACCCAATTTGGGGGTGTTACAGTTAATTATAAGAACTTTTGGTATAGAATAGAGTATATTTGTCATTGTAGGTTCTTGGGATGTTTCGTGAAAGAAAACGGAAGAATACACAAAGATTTGAAGCTTAAACGAAGAAATAACTGAAGATAAAGATCTCCCGACACCTGTTCTCTGTTTTGGTCATAACTCGGTCATACGAACTCCGTTTGACGCGATTCTGGCGGCCACACGAAGATAATTTAATTGTATACAACTTTGAAAAAGGCCAAGTGCTGAAATTGCCCCAAGTATGCCGCACTTCCAAAAATGTGCGGCACACTTTTCATCGAATTTAAGAGAATTAAAGGCAATTAAATGCTAAGTGCATTAACACCCGATGTGCGGCGCACAAATAAGTTTGTGCGACACACTTTGGCTCCTGAAAATCCTATAAATACCCTCCTTGGCTCCCTTATTTCACACACTCTCACTCTCAAACCCCCAATTCGTTTAGAACACTTAGGATAGGTGTTTTTAGTGTTCTTGGCTTGCCAAACCAAGGATCCAAACACCCCTTCAAACTACCATCACCACCATTGAATACCACCAATCTCCACCCTTAATTTCTAGATTTTAATCCATCCAAGGACGTAGCATTGAAGTGTAATTTGAATCTATACGTGACTGTGACAGAATTCTTCATAGTTTCCGGGTTTTGCTTTGAATATAATAAAGCGTTCTTAAGAAATTCTTGTGAAATCACCATCATTTGCTCTTAGAATTTGGTATAAGCTTGTTTACCCTTTAAATATGATTATTATTGAATTGTTTGAGTTCATAATGTGTTTTGTTACTTCTTTGACCATGGAGTAGTCATCTTGTGTTTGTTTGGGCATTATGTAATCTTTAATATGGAGCTTTTGGATATGTGTTTATTGAATTGGTAAAACCTATTTTATACAAGAATATAGGCTAAAAGTGTTCTTTTATATATGTGGTTAAATTCTTCCATTTAATATATTAGTTATAATAACTTATAAAGGCCGAAAGGATTTGTTGTTATTAATTGATATAATCACTCGTTATATTTAAAGGTTGAAAGGATTTGTAACTTGTAAATCTTTATTTATAAACACTATTTAAAAGGTAATAGTAACACGGTTTTTAAGATAAATGCAAGGTAGTATATAGGATGTTAAGAAAATAGTTTATGAGTAAGTGGAAAGATAGTTTGTAAAATGATGGCAACTTAGTTTATAGAATAATATCGAAATAGTTTATATGTTGTAAATTAGTTTACAAAACAATAGTTGAATACTTTATAAGTGATGACAACATGGTTTATAAAATAATGGCGAAATTGTTTATAGATGATAGCAAAATAGTTTATGAGATGGTAGCAAATTAGTTCGTAAAATGATAGCGAGTTATTTTATATATGATAGTAAATTAATTTATGAAATAATAGTGAAATAGTTTATGAGAGTTATTTTATATATGATAGTTAAATAGTTTATAAGTGATAGTAAAATTTTCATAAGGTGATGATAAACAGTTTTCATAGTGATAATAAAATAGGTTATTAAGTAATGGCGACATGGTTTATATGATAGTAAGAAAATAGTTTATAAGATGGTAGTTTAATAGATAATGGTAGAATAGTTTATTACAATAAGATAGTTTATAAAATGATGGTTTATTAACCAATAGTAAGATACTTTATTAATGATAGTAAGATAGTTTACTAACGATAGTAGAAATAGTTTACAAAGTGATCGTAGAGTAGTTTATAAAATGTTAGTTCATTTGACGATAGTAAGATAATTATTAATGATTAGTAAAATAGCTTATCATGTAGTAGTAAAATGGTTGTAAAAATGTTTAAATGGCTATAATAGTTTAAGGAGTGGCTTGCATAAATAATAGAGAGTTAAAGTAAAATAAACGAACTTTTCATGACACACAAGTTTGATAGATAATTTAAATCATCCGCATGGTACAACGAAAATTTAAAAGGGAAAGTACAAATACAAATCTCTTTAGGGAATAATAGTCTAAGAAAGTTTTAACTTAGGTTTTACTAGGTAAGACAAGAAGGTCTCTCTGTTATCCCAAGTAACAAGCTATCACATTACACCATAAGCAATACCAATAAGCAATAAGCTAGAAAAAAGATAAAAGAAAAATGAAAAATTAGAGAGAGAAAGTGGAGAGAGAAACAAAAGATGGAACATTAGATTAGAGAGAAAAAGAGGAGTGGATGATTACACATGCAAGAAATGGCAACCAACACCCTCTCCATGTGTGGAGAGGGTCCTATTTATACCCCTGGTCGTAGTCAATATATATACATATATATATATATATATATATATTTAGTAATATATATATAAGTATATATTATATATATAGAAAAGTATAAAATATATATATATATATATATATATATATATATATATATATATATATATATATATATAATATAGGTGAATCGGCAAACAAACTAACTCACGAATAAAATATAATTTCGGAAGTATCGATTTCGAAGGTGACCCCTTCTAGTCGTTTCCCGGGTCGTTTTTGTTCCTGACGAGGTGTGAATTGAACCTCGAGTTGACATTTGTAATCGGGATATTGAATAGATTAAGATCTTTGATTTTGTTTCTAATTCTACAAATATAAATGCAAAACCAAGCAAAGAAAAACAACAATTAAAGCAAACACAAATTAAGGACGAAAAACGTTAACGGGATTTAAATAACGAACCCTAAAAACCTAAAACTATTTTAGCCCTAGAAAAGCAAATTTAATTTTTAAGAGTCCTAAATGATAAAAGAAAATTTTAGAAAAAAGAATTATATTTTTTTGACTTTTATTTAATTTATTATGAATTAAAAACACTTTTAATCTAAAAATATTATTAAAAATACTAAACTAAATTATAAAATACTAAAAAAAAATATGAAAAGTACTTTGATCTATTCTGAACTTAAGAAAAATAAAACCAACTAAACAGCTTATCCCAATAAGCTGGAAATAAGCTTAAATAAGCTGTAAGCATAAAAGGCCAACACCCCTTAAATAATAAATGTTGCAAACATTTATTGAAAAAGTCCTAAGGGCGCGTTGGCAGTAGAGAGTGGTGTTAAGTGTGGTTGTGTGAAAGGTGAGGTCACAGGTTCGAAACCCGTGGCCTTACCTTTTTATTTATTTTTTGAAAACTTTTTGCTAAAACTTAAAAAGCACAAGAAAATAAGTACTTAAAAAAAGACTTTTTATAAAACTTATTAATAAGCCAGGAAAAAGCAAAAAAAGACAGTATGACTTATTTAAGTCTAAATGACTTATCACTGAACTGTTTAGTTAATTGGACACAATAAGCAAGTAAGAAAAGCAAATAAGCTAAAATAGACTTAAAGCCAAACCTAATAAGCACTAATGACTAAGATTTAGCAAATAGAATAAGATGAAAACATTAAAAGTCAAATAGACAGTTTTAAAGGAAAATACAAGGAAAGTTACTTAGGGACAGTTTTTAAGCTCAAATTAAAGATACTTAAGCTAAAGGCTAATGGGTAAAAACTCAAAACAGATAAAGTTCAACAACGAGACTACTCCAATAAGCAAGACATTTGCATTTTGATTAACTACATAAGCTAGAAAAAACTAATGAATTTGGCAGCTTAACTGTTTTTGCTATTTTTCAATGTTTTTATAAAAGACAAAAAGGGGTTTTGCAGCCCTAGAATAAGCTAGGCTATTAAGCTCTAAAATCCAAAATAAGCTTAGACAGATTAAGCTTAACAACCAATAAGCTTATGTTATTAAATTCAGAGCTTAAATCAAGCTAAAACTTAACTAAAATTGGCTATTTGAAAAGGACTTTTTAACTTTGAAAGTGATTTAAAAACTATGACAGTTTTAACTTAAAATTAACAAGAACTTTTGCACACTTGAACTAAACTCTTTCCTACTGTATACAATACCAAAATGAAACATAAACCATGCTTCAAAACAACTTTTAAGCTAAGCTTGTATAAAAGCAGTTTGAACAAACTTTAAAAACACAGATTTGGAGAACTTTTAGATAACACCTTAAAACTTAGATTTAAAATTAAACAACCTTTGTAAACTGATTTAAACAACTTAAAGAGCTTGTCAAAGTTAGAACTATGACCCAAAACAGTTTTGTACTATTTTTGACCCATTTTGGCTCTTAAACCAAACACCCCATTAAATTCTTAAAGTAGCACATTAAGCCATAACAGATTATGAATTGCTTTCAACAAAATCAAATAAGCAAGATAAAGACAGAACAAGCATTTAAAGATCAAATTAAGCACATATAAGCATATCCAATAAGCAAACAATACATAAGCTGTAAAATCAAATGAGAACTCACTTTTTTTTATTGAATGATCCTTGAGGGTAACAATGCGTAGAAAAAGTAAATGACAATATTAAAAGACAAAAAGTAATAATAAGCTGTAAATAAGCAGTTCTACTCTACTCCTAATCTAGATGTCTTCTCTGTGTGAATTCGTTTCCTTTTTATAGGGAGAGTCTTGTGAGGATAAAACCTTCCACCTAATCCTTCAATCATCCCTAAAATAGCTCATGGAAAGCTTCAATCATTGACCAATCACCATTACTCTCGTCTTCAATTCTTTGATGTTCCTTATTTGTAGACGCGTTATTACTTGCCTAATAGAAGATTGCCACGTGGCTCTGGCGTGTGTCAAGGGTGTGGAGAAGTGTGTGAAAGCGTTCGCAGCTATAGAGGAGGAGGGTTTACCTTGTTTTGGGCTTTCCTACCCTTTTTGGGGTTAAAAATTGGAAGATGCAGGGTAACGGGTGTTAAAGGGTTAAGGGGTAAAAGGGTAACAGGGTTAGGGTATTGGGACTAACGGTGTAATTGTGTAGGGACTAACTGTGTTAGTCCCTAAGGACTAATGGTGTAATGGTTTGAGGGCTACTTGGTTAAGGGTTAACGGGGGTCATGGTTAAGTATTTGTTGGGCTTGATGTTGGGCCGATTTTAAATATTAATGGTTTTGGGCTTTTTATTGGCTTTTGATTTAATATATTATCTTAATGGGTTGACTCGGCCTATTAACTTGGGTACGGGTTGGCCCACTAAGATGCATACGCCTTCGGCTTTGGCTTTTCTTGCTCTTTCTAATCTCGTGCTCGGTTTTGTTTGTTTTGGCTTCATTTTTTTGTCTTTTTGTGAATATCCGTCACCTGCACAGTAAATAACACAAAACAAGCATATATTTGGCATTTTATGTCCGTTTTTGGTCATTTAAGCTCGTTTTAATTAGAAAAAAGGTATGTGTATTTAAGCACATACCAAATCCCCTCATACTAAAATATTGCTATGTCCTCACGCAATGAAATAAATCCATGATTAGAAAACCAAAAATTTCAACCCACTTAAATTAAATACCTTGAAAAGTAGCAAAGTGTAAAATTAAAGGGATTAAGAAATTACTAGTTTTTAAAACATTCCCTGTTTTTACCATTTTCTTACTTGCATGCATATTTTTCTTATTTTTTTCATTATATACAACATGCTTGACTTTCATTATTAATCATAACATTTAGGATCACTAAAAGAAACACCTCAATCCTAAGGTGCCATAGAAGGATAAATTCATCGTCCTTGATTTTTCACTTATTCCCAAACTAAGCTTAAAATCAAAATCATTGTTAATTACAAGTTGGGATGCTAACGCTACTCATATTTGTAATTTGTGTAGAACTTTTCCTCCCGACAGATATTATACATTAAGGTGTGTGTGCTTAGTTTGAATTTTGACCATCCAATCCATATTTTTAGATAGTTATAACCTTTCCAAGTTTCACGTTCCACTTTTAGTTATATGAATTCAAAGGTGAGATTGTCTAATGTAGCAACATTTCTTCTCGGCACATCTCAACCTCGTCGGCTAAGTGATCGGGCTTTTGACACCCCTCAGAGAATAATTTGTCGAGACTCTCCGACTTTTGAACCATTTACTAAAAATTTTCCGTAAAACTTAGTAAGTTTATAACTCAAAGCAAGCTAATTCCTCCAAAATCAAGATATTGTAGGTAAGTTAATTCCTTTAGATTGACTTTCTTCTCGGAACCTCTCGACCTCATCGGTCAAGTTCCCAGACTTTTGACACCCCACAGAGAATACTGATCAGAATTAACAAACGCCCGGTTTCAAAATTTGGTAAGGATTAACAAGTTTAAGTTCAAAAGAATGTTTAAATTTTAGAAAAAAGTCATTTTCCCTTTATTTATTAAGCAACATATACTAGCAACATTATTATATTTTTCACATCCTTTTCATTTTTTTCATTTTTTTTTCATCATTTTTGTTTTTTTGTTTTTTTGCAACATTTCATATTTACACAGTATACCGGGAAAATTTCTTTTTAGAAAATTAAAACATATTTTCGATCGAAAACTCTTATTTATCAATTCATCGATAAAGCTTTTTACTCTGAAAACGTTGATCTTAACGGACTTTTAAGAGTGATAAAACTCTAACTTGTCTTTCAAAAAGAGCACGTATTATTAGTCATTTTAGAAGCTACTGGGAGAAAAAACCACAAATTACACTTATGAGTTTTTAAGATTTCCAACTAATCCTTGCTTAGCATTCCAACTTATATTTAACTCTATCATTTTTTGTTCTTCGCAAATTTAAAATCTTTAATAAAAAGATCCGCAAATGGTTAGCCAAATAAAACTAAGCTTTGCATATTTAAAATCATTTATGAAAACTTGCAAAATCTTGGCCTTTTGAGCTAGAATTCACATTTTAAAGCTTCTTGTATAAAAGACTAGAAAAAGCTTATACATTTATAAAGGTTAAGGGAGTAAGCTAGAGCTCAACATGCTCGGTCAAGTCAAAAATTATTCTTATTCTCACCAGTAGAAAGTCAACATTTATGATAAACACTTATTTTATTTTTGCAAAATTTTTTAAATTTTGGCCTAAAATCACATTTTTTTTCTTGGTAAAACGGGGTTACGTGAAAGACATAGACAAATGCAAGTGGGATCAAATCGATAGATTCCCTCCTCATACTAGAACGATTCATTGTCCTCAATGTGTAGTGGTTGCCAACCCTCTCATACTAATTCCAAAGTATATTCCTAATATAAAAGGGAATCTCACGTAAATCTAAAGCCGTTTATTAATTATGCCAAAGATTAAATGTTAGTCAATAAGATCAAGGATATAGGATTCCTAAAATAAGCATGCAAAGGGATGAAGATCGAGTGAGCGTTGGACAAAACCACGAGCACAAGAGTCTTTATAATATGGGGAATCCTGCCAATCATCACAGACAAAAAAACACAGGATTGGAAGAGGCGAGCCCCCTCACGTCACACTTATTAGAAAATAGACAGAAAACAGAAACACGGGTTGCCTCCCGAGAAGCGCTTATTTTTGTTAACCGAGTCTTGAGCCTGACTCGATCTCCCATACTTGATTTGGTCAAGGAGGATAAAAATGGAGATAAGGAATATATAAGACAGGAATGTCCCCTCCATAAATCACCATCGGGCTTTTAGAAAAATCATAAATGATTTGGAAAGTATTGAAGCCCCGATGAGATAAGAAGTGAGGAGATTTCTCCTCTTTTGAAGCAAGAATACCATGATTAAAAGCTTTAGCAGTTAACACTCCCATATCGGGTTTAATATCAAAGTAAATTCCATCATCATCCGGTGGTTTCTCAGGAGGACGAGGGGATGATGGAACATAATAACGATCAAAGTGAAATGACTTATTTTCAGGAAGTGAAGGGGAATCATTGGTAAGCAATTATTCAAGAAAAAGAATATCCTGTTCTCAGTCATAGTCGTCATTCTCAATACCCGGTGGTATCGAGTCATCCTGAGCAAGAAATATATCGATCTCCTCCATAAGAGAGTCACTATCCTCAACGGGGATAGGAGATGGGGAAAAAGACTTGATTATAGCATCAGAAATTTTAGAATTAAGTTCTTCCGGAGGTCGAGGAGATGAGTTATCATATAATAACTTCTTAATAAGACGAATATCTTCCTTCGGATCAAAGTTGGTTTCAGTAATTTCTGGTGGAATTGGTTTGATAAGAGCGAGCTCACCGGCGAACTCCTCGAAAAGGAAATCAATCTTAGGGGAAGTTATCACGGTATCTTTATTAAGCAATGATTATATTAAATCAGATTCAGCATTAAAGTGATCATTTTCAATTCCTGGTGGAATTAAATCGAGATCTTCTAACACCTCATTATAGAGCGGATTTATCTCACTAGAAAAGATTTCTTCATCAAATTCGAGAAGAGGGTTAGAGTAAATTTTAAAATTTTCTACCGGAACATCCTCCTCAGAAAATGACTCGTCATCACTAGAGCTATAATCATCATTAGAATCTAAGAGAGGATTAGAGAAAATCTCAGAATTATTGTTAAAATCGGGGGAATAATCACAAAAGGCAAATCACACTCACTTTCATTGTTGGATAAATCCTCGGACTCACTTGGGGTTTGGACAAGGTCCTCAACACTAGACTTTATTACTTCGTCCGATTCCATTTCTGGAATGGTGTCAAGATGCTCATCCTCCGTTATGAGAGAGTCCATAATTGGCGAGTCGGATGCGATTGCTATAGGGGAATTCTTATAATAATATCTCATTTGAATAGAACACTCCTCGTCGTCATCATAGGAAATGGGAGGCTTCCAATATTGAGGACTAACTTGAGCCGCCTGCTCTTCTGCACTACGCTTTTCTTCTTCTCTCTGCTCTGCTTGCTTTTGCCAATGAATTTCAAACATTTTTAGCATCATTGTTTGCATACCCTTAGAGTGATCCTCGACTATTTCTGTGATACTTTTTTCTTCCGAAGGTTGATGAACGATGAGATATTGCAGGGGTTGATATTGGTCAAGACTCAAAGAATTATAGCAAGGAAAATCTTGATTCATCGGTTGACACTCAAAAGTCGCATGAGGACCCCCGCAAAAAGTCGCATGAGGACCCCCGCAATTATCACAACAAAGAAATTGTTGTTGAAAATTAGGTAAAGTTTGTGGAAAATTATTGTCCAAGTCTTGATTGTAACACGGGTTCGGATTAGAGATAAACGGAACTTGTGTTGGGCAATCGTAAGCAGCGTTCCCACATGACTCAGAAGAGTAAGTTTGGGGTTGTGGAAGTGATTTGAAAAAATCATTGAAAGAAATCGGTTTCGAATCATTATCGAATGATTTTTCAGCTTCACCACAGCATATAGCACAAAGTTTATCCATATAATTCCTTTTACACCGCACACAAGTAGGGGTGTAAACGAGACTAGACAACTCACGAGTTGCTCGAGATCGACTCGTAAACTACTCGAGATCGACTCGATCTAAACGAGTCGAGTTCGAGCTCGAGCTACTCGAGTATATTTTCAAGTCGAGTTCGAGCTTCATAATACTCGGCTCGTGAAGCTCGCGAGCCTTATCGAGCTTCATAAATCGAGTCGAGTCGAGCTTCATATGCCGAGTATTTATCGAGTTCGAGCATGAAATGTGGAAATAATCGAGCTCGAGTCGAGTTTCGATATCGAGTTTTATATAACAAGTCGAGCTCGAGCTCGAAATATAAAGCTCGGCCGAGCTCGAGCCGAGTTTTGATCTCGAGTATTAGTATTCGAGTCGAGCTCGAGCTTGGCAGTACTCAGCTCGACTCGGCTCGTTTACACGCCTACACACAAGTACATTGTCGACAATATAGACTACCAAACGGACCCCCACACTTAAAACAACACCGTCGGTTGTATGACGTCATGAGAATTAAACAAATGGGGATAAGAAGAATATTTTTAAAGGAAAACTTTTTTTTTATTAAAAACAAACACAATTTTTTTGGTAACCGGAAGTTAAATTGCACACGGTAGCTCTATAGAAAAACTTGCAAAGGAGAGGAGTAGCGGGTAAGCGCGAAGCGTTTTAAAAACCTTATCCTTTCTGGTCGAAGTTCGTTGGATCAACCCTCCTTATACCCCTCTTATAGCTTGTAGTTCCAAAGGTGAGCCGATTATAACAAATGACAACTCGATTTCTTTTGTTGTTTTTTATTTTTTTGGATTTTTGGATTACTTTATATTTTTTTTTATACGAAAATATTTACAAAAACAAGAATAACTTTCGAGGAAGGATTTTCAAAAAACAATCTTCAAACGATAGCGTAAAATTCGTAACACAGCCTCCCCGACAACGGCGCCAAAAATTTGGTCGTTGTCAATAGTATGTATGTATATATATATATATATATATATAGGTGAATCGGCAAACAAACCAACTCACAAATAAAATATAATTCCGGAAGAATCGACTTCGAAAGTAACCCCTTCTAGTCGTTTCCCGGGTCGTTTTTCTTCCTGCGAGGCGTGAATTGAACTTCGTGTTGACGCTTGTAATCGGGATTTTGAATAGATTAAGATTTTTTGATTTGGTTTCTATATCTACTAACAAAATTTAAAAGTATATAAAGTAAATTAACAAATTAGGCAATTAAGAAATAACGAATTTAATCCTAAAATAGAAACGTTGACGGTAATTAAAGAAACACGACAAATTAAGCAACTAAGTCAAATTTTAATCCTAATAATAATGGCAAAAATAAACATGGCAATTACAACGATTATGCTATAAATAAAGAGCATTCCTAAGCTACGGGAAACAAGCAAAGGGATGATAATGAGACCTAAACATATCATGGCAATAGGAGCATAAACATAAATGAAATAAAGAGATAAGTACAAAGATTAGAGGTACCAAATATGATGAAGAGTGCAAAAATAACGAGATGAGACCCGCTCCATAAACTTTAACTTTAACCTACTAACCAACTTTCGATAAACCACTAAGCAACCGATAATAATCTCTTATTCTTCACTGATCTCTATTACTTAGGTAATATATGTCTTTAATGAAAATGATACTAGAAAAGATGCTTTAATATAAACTACTATAATCAAATTAGAAATTTGATGCGATACATAAAAGAAAAGAAAAGATCATTTAGTGAAAATCAAAACCTTAAAGGAAGCATTATAAACTAGACTGGTGAAAACTTTAATGACGTTTAGGTAACTAAAAGAAAACATTTGACACTAAATAAAGGAAAGTAAAGGTGTTGCAACACAATTTTCCGCTTGATCTACGTTTAAAGGAATTAAAAACTAACTATTGACTAATTTTAACATTTAAAAAATAAAGAGAGTCATTTGATTTAGAAGCCAATGACAGTAAGGTGTTGCACCACCAAATGTAAAATTCGGAAATGAGATAAACAAAAATGAAACCTTAACTGTGAAAATTTAATGAAAATGACAGAAGCATTAAATGGAAATGAAATTAAAACTACGCTAGTTATTACTTGAATTGAGAGGAAAAATAACGAGAATGAAAATAAATCTTGGTCCGACGACCAAGATGACAAATGAGTAAATGACGGCTGCTTCATATTTTTTTTTCTTCCTTTTAAAACGAAAAACGAATTTTTATAAAAACTAAATATTTGAAAGATGATAAGATATTTGAAAAACATAAATGAAACTTTCAATCCAATAAACCCATATCATTACTTGCTTCCAAATCACTTAATTACATGAAAGGTAGAATGCTATGAAAAGAAGAATAAGAAAAAACTTTTTAAAAAAAACTGTAAATAACTTAAAACAAAACTACACTACTCCTAAATGATTTTCAATGTGTGATTTCATCTCTATTTATAGGAAAAAGTTGTGCATCTTGTGAGGAAAAACTGCCAATCATCTTTAAAACCTTCTAAAATTGCTTATGAAAAGCCATAGTTGTCACCAATCAACATTAAACCAGCACATTTATTGCTTTGACTTTGTCACTTAATTATTCCAATCATGCTATAATCGCTTATGGAAAGCAATAATCACCATTAAACAGCATCTTAAATACTTTAACTTTCCCATTCAACTCGAAAGTGCAAATTAATTGCTTTGACCTTGACCATTTAATTTGAAACTGCAAATTAATTGCTTTTACCTTGACCATTCAATGCGCCATTTTTGACTCAAATTTGATTATATTTCGAATGAAGGCGAAGCTGGTAACGGGCGTTAGTGTAGGGACTAACGATGTCATGGCTTGAGGACTAACGATGTGATATGTTTCTAGCATGGAGACTTACAGTCGTTAAGTCCTTATTTGGGCTTCTTTTGTTGAATTAGGCCGATTTTCTTCATAATTTGGGCCGGTCTTGGCCCATTAATTTTGGGCTAGGATTGGTCCACTTTGTAAAATGTCTTTGGCTTTGGTTTTTCTCGCTCTTTCCAATCTCGTGCTCGGTTTTGTCTGGTTTTTGTCTTGTTTTAGTCTTTTTGTGAATATCCGTTACCTGCACAGTAAATAAGACAAAACAAGCATATATTTGGCATTTTATGTCCGTTTTTGGTCATTTAAGCTCGTTTAATAGAGATAAAGGTATGCGTATTTAAACACATACCAAAGAGAATGATATTACTTTGGCTCAAACACTTCTGGAAATATAAAGTACAAAACCCAAGGTGAAAGGGGTTGTTATACAAGAGTCAGGTGAATCTACAACAACAAAATCTTCACAACAATCACAGGGTAAAGGTAAAGAAATATTGATAAAACCTGTGAAGCCTATGAAGAGGAGAGATCAAATCAGGCTTGATGAATAAACTACTTTAAAATTACAAGCTGAATTTGATGAAAAAGAAAGACTTGCAAGAGAGAAAGCTGAGAAAGAACAAGAAGCCAATATTGCCTTGATTGAAACATGGGATGATATACAGGCAAAGATTAATGTTGATCATCAATTGGCTGAAAGAATACAAGTACAAGAACAAGAAGAGTTGTCTGTTGAAGAAAATGCTACATTATTTTAATAACTCTTAGAGAAAAGAAGAAAGCACTTTGCAGCTAAAAGAGCAAAAGAGAAAAGAAATAAACCACCAACAAAAGCTCAACTGAGAAAGATAATGTGTACTTACCTAAAGAATATGGAAGGATGCAAGCTTAAAGATTTGAAGATGAAAGAGTTTGATTATATTTAAGAGATGTTTGATAGAGCATTTAAAAGGGTAAATACATTTGAAAACTTTAGAACAGAGTTGGTGAAAGGAAATGAAAAGAGAGCAGGAGTAGAGCTGATACAAGAGAGTACAAAGAAGCAAAAGGTGGATGATGACAAAGAAACGGCAGAGCTTAAACAGTGTTTGGAAATCATTCCAGATGAAGAAGAAGTAACAATTGATGTTATACCTTTATCTGTTAAGTCTCCAAAGATTGTTGACTGGAAAATTCACAACGAAGGAAAGAAAAGCTATTATCAAATAATAAGAGTTGATGGAAAATCTCAGATGTACATGATCTTTAGTCAGATGCTTAAAAGTTTTGACAGGGAAGATTTGGAAGATCTGTGGAAATTGGTAAAAGCTAAGTATGAGTCAACAATGCCAGTAGAAGACCATGATTTGCTGTTATGGTGTGATCTAAAAACCATGTTTGAACCACATGTAGAAGATGAAATATGGAAGGCTCAGCAAGGATACAAAGTATTAAGTTGGAAGCTATATGACTCTTGTGGAGTACACTCCTTGAGGATGCAATGCATGCAAGTCTATATGTTGGTAGAAAAGACATATCCCCTTGCACCACCTATAATTGATATAATGTTGAAGAAGAAGCTTCAAATTGACTATGAAAGTAAGATAGCTTATCAGCTTTGTAATCCCTTTTGAAACAGCTTAACAAGAAATGAAATATTTGGAAGCATGCTCCTGGCGTTGATGAAGCTTTAAATGAAAAACTTGATGATTTTGAAGAAGAATATCAAGTTTAGGGAAAAATTGTTGGGATTAAAAGTCTTATTGATGCTATTGGAATTATTGTTGCTCATGTTCTAGTTACTACTGCTCAGCTGAAGTTAGTGTTGCTCGTGAACTTCAATGGAAAATATGCGGGGGACCAATGATGTACTTTACTCTTTATCTAACTTGACTAGAGGTACAAGACATTGATATGGCATATTAAATTAAAATAAGTACAAAAATCAATACCCATCTCTTGTGACGGGTTCATTCAATGACTTTCAATTAATACAACTAACCTTGCTACATGTCACCATATTAATAGGCATCCATATTCTCATTTTATTTAAAATGGATTTTGTATGTTATAAATAACGTAATAGATAATAATGTAATATTATATGTTAGCTTGGGTTGGGTTGTTGATAAGACTATGTTTATTCACAATCTGTCACAACCCAATCTCTTATTAAAATATTATTTTCTCTTTCATCCACATACATAATCAATACATACAACCAATCTATATTTTTTTTACCATTTATCAGCAACCTAACCTAACATATAATATAAAAAAATAAGTATCAAAAAGAAAAAAAGAAAACAAATAGCCATGTGGCAGATTAGAGGTTGTGAATTTAGTTTGGCAAGTGACTCGATTAATGGAAAGATTGGAAGGTTTATACTAAAATATTATTATTTTTGTACCTTATTCCTTCAATTGGGTTGCCAACCTATTGATAAACATGGTCTAAATTGTAACAAAGTTAAGATTGATTATATGTATTGATTGTATAGGTGAAAGAATAAAAAAATAATATTTTAATAAAAGAATAGCTTTGATAGGTTGTTGATAAACATGATCTAACAGTGAGAAATTATTTGGTTTATTCACGGTGTGTTGTGTTCGTAAAAAAGAGTTAAATATGCGACAGCGTCGCTGGATAGAGTTGTTTAGTGATTATGATTGTGAAATTCGTTACCATCCTGGTAAGGCGAATGTAGTGGCTGATGCCCTAAGTAGGAAGGAAAGAGTGAAGCCTAAGAGAGTTAGAGATATGAATATGATCCTTCAGTCGAGTATCAAGGATAGGATACTAGCGGCTTAGAAGGAGGCTGTGGATGAGTTTGCAGGATTGCAGAAAGGTTTAGATGAAATGCTAGAACAGAGAACTGATAAGACTTTGTACTATTCTACCTAATCGAATTATGGAGTACCTTTGAAGCGGCTATAGGTGACGAACCTAATAATGCGATGAAGCCATATAAGTTCGAAGTATCTCTGTACACCTCAAGGCAGATTGTTTAATAAGATGAAGTTATCGTTTGAGAGATAGGATATTGCGTAGCCTTAGAATGGAAAAAAGGATATAAGAACCTCGAGTATGTTAGTATAAGTGTTCTAACTTTGTTTAAAGTTTTATGGTTAAATTCTCTAGAACATCAGAAGGCCCCTCTGGCTTGCTCCAGCAACCTGAGCATTTCCTTGTATAGAAATGGGAAGGAATAGCCCTATCTGGATTTTGTGATCTTAAGGCTTGCTTAGGAATAGTAGTGGGATGACACAATTTGGGTCATTGTCAGACCGATTGACTAAGATCTGCTCATTTTGATCTATGCCCTGTGAGGATTATAAGATAGCAGAAAGCGTCTAGCTAGCACATTACTTTAGAATTGCAGATAGTTGTGCTAGACATGAGTGTCGCCGATCTTATAATATATTGGATCGTATTTTTATTTTACAACTCGCTTCCAACACGGTTTTGGACAGTCAATAGAAGAGGAAATTAATGGAAATCAGATAGATATGAGTACGAGAGCCTTATTACACCACACTCCCCTTTTTTTTTCTTTTTTTTTTTAGACCCTATGGTCAGTATCTCGTGAGTCATTCATATTCAGACTTCTGCCGAAAGACCTGCTCCTAGAGCATAGACCGTCTAGACTCTCGAGAGGGAGTGTAGGTTGCTTATCTTTGGATTGGTTGAAAGTTTTTGTATAACACAATAGTTATCATTAGTGTCGAGATGTTGCTCCTGTTTGAGGCTATTGTATGGTAGAAGATGTCGTTCGCCGATTAATGTGCCGGACCTAAGGTTGGAGAAGGTCAGGATTGATAGGACCTGCAGTTTAGTGTATGAGACTACTTTAAAATGCAAAAATTATCTTTATTAAAATGAAAATATCTCGCAGATTAACGGTTAGACTTAAGGTTCACTCCCGCTGCTTAGTGAATCGTAGAAATGTTAATCATTGGCTATAGAGGAGAGAAACCTCTAGAGTTTGATGTATGAGTAGACTATGTCTTAGACTCAAAGTGTCGCCCTTGGAAAGGTGTTGTACGGCCTTGGACTAAAGATAGGGGAAGTTAGCCCCCACCTTAGGTTTGCTTAAACCGTTTGGAGATTGTGAGAAAAGATAATGGCCCTGTGCGCCTATGGTTAGATTTACCTGAGGAATTGAATGATGTTCATGACACATTCCAAAAAAACAGTGTCGAAACCTTAAAAGTTATTTAGGCTGAATCACACTGCAGGTACCTTTGAGAAGAGATTCCGATTATGAAAGCTAAGATTTAAATTTTTTTTTTTATTACCCCCCATCTATTAAAAATTTTTTTCTAGAATGAAGCTTGTGATAAATTTTTGTGAAAATTTTAGTGAGAGAGTTTAAGAAGTTGAAGCAGAGTAGAATTGCCATCATCAAGGTTCGATGGAATTCGAAACGTGGTCCTGAATTCACGTGGGAACGTGAAGATCAGATGAAATTGAAGTACCCGCATTTGTTTAGTGATATTAGTGGCTGAATTTCGGGGACGAAATTCTTTTAAGGGCGGTAGAATGTAACCTTTGCCCTTTTTGTGTTCTAAATATTTCATTAATAGTCCTTTGACTATTTGACTTTTGTCAGTTTATTCAGATTTTGTACCGTGTCGACGGTGATGATTTTTATAAGAATTGTGGTTTATTGTGATTAATAATCCCTTTTAGAAGGTATTATTATGTTATTTGTATTCCGGGTGGTTCGACCAGTGAATTTTGTAAGAAATGCCAAAAAACGAGTATGACACGTCCTATAATGTCCAAATGAGTTTTGAAGGGTGTAAATTGTAAATATGTCATGTAAATACTCTAGGTTAATGGAAAAGTATTTTTAAGGTGAATAAAAATGCTAATTAACTTTGGGGTAAATTTTACGGTTGAGTTTTACGAGTATTTAAGTGATCCCGACACGAAAGAAAGGCCCGGGACTCCTTTGGATCCCATGGCCGGCCATAACAAGAAAAAGAGACAAGGAGGCTTAATTTTAGCTCCTTTGTCTAAAGTTGTACACTTATATGCTTAACATCTAAGCATTTCTCATTTCATATCATTTAAAAAAAAACACACACACAAGTGTGTGTGCTTGTGTTCGTCCGCCACCCTCCACCACAATCCACCATATATTTTCCAACTTTGATTGAGAACGTGATATTCCGGGTTAATAAGGGTGTTTGGTTATTCATTTAAACAACATTTGAGTTGTCCGGTTCGTGTCGAAATCTACAAATTTGAAGATTTTCTTGTAAGTTTTCAAATTTAAATTTCGTTTGTCCTTTCGGGTTTATTTTGATGCATAGATGTTAATTGTATAAGTTGATTGTTGTGAAAATCGATTTTTAAAAACAAAACGAAAGAAAAGGGTGTGTTTGGTTCGTGTAATGAAAAAAAGAAAAGATGGGTTTTTTTAGTTTTAACGTTGTGGTTGTGATGGTTGAATAATATATATTGCTAGATAGGTTATTTTTTTAGTGGTTTGTATAGCTTATTCGGGCTTATTTTTAAGCTATATCTTGGCTTATTTTGGGCTTAAAGGCCACGAAATGCTCCCAAAATCACTAGGAAAGTGATTTTGATTATTTTTGTGTTATGGCGTATGTTGTGGACTATTTTTGAGGCTTATGGTAGTAACCAAATGCAATGTAGATTTTAGATTATTTTCTTGCTTAGTAGTAGTATTTTTGAGTGTATGGGCTCACGGCCCAATAGGCCCATTTAAGTCGCGGCTTAATGGGAGGGTTTATTATGGTTTGGATTATTTTCTACTTATTAGTATGAGCTTATGTATGTTGTTGGGCCTTGGTTTTGGGCTTGGATCGTATTTTGGACTTATAAATACCTTAATGGACCCTTATCGGGCCTTAAAGCTCAATAAGTGATATTTGGTTGTTTTAAAGGTTTTGACGGACTTTGTGAAAGCGAAATGTATTTACAAAGTGTTATTGATCGTTATTTTGGGGAAAACGTTTAAGTAAAGGTTAAAAATTGAGATTTTAGAATTTTGTCAAAAAGTGTTGAAAATAAGGTTTCGAACCTTGGAAAACGTTTTATAAGCGTACGGGTCATGTCCAAATTTCCTAAAAAGTTTATACTCAGAAATTTTCCTAAAAACATAATTTTTGATTTAAATAATAAAATATTATTTAATTATTTTATTTATTTTATAAATTCACTAAAAGACGAAAAATATATTTTTTCTCAAAACTTCTCGGATATGTTTATTATGATTAAACGTTTCATTTTTAATCACTTCGTGATTATTTTATGATATTCAGGGGTACCGAATAGAGTTATCGAAATATATTTATAAATATTTACTCGTATTACTTAACTATTTTCTTAAAATAGTATAAGTAAATGTCGTAGAGTTGTCGGAATTATGTAATTGTTGGGTTATGTAGTCAACCATGACACCACTAAATTGTTTTGGGAAAATTGTATAACACGTCTAAACTTTATGCATCAAACGTGAAGATTGTTTTGGTATTGGATGATTAAATTGGGACATTAACTGGACTAGGTCGTGTGCGGGTGTCGTTGCATTTGCTTGTGTGATTGAGATTTGGTTGCTAAAAGACTTGCTGAGGGAGTTCTCGTAGCCCTATTTTTACTGGTTTTTCCGTTGTAGAAAATGATACTCTAATGTGTTTGTATGTTTTGTATTTATCTGTGAGAAATGTGGTTTGTTTTTGGGGACATGATATGGGATATGACTGCTAGGTGATATTCATGTGAATTGTTTGGATCGGTTGGGTAGCTTATAACTAGGTCGGGTAGATTATCGGATCAGATGGGTACGCCTACCCAGTATTTGTGTGGATTCATTGGAGCGAAGGGTAGCCTACCAAGTTTGTGTGTTGTACTGCTTAATTTATTGCTCCAGCTGGTAGGCCCTTTTGGAAGGTAGTGACATATGATTTTGATTAGCGGTGATGCTAAGGTTGTTTGCATAATATTCACTGTCATATAGCACTATTGTCCACTGTTTTGAAATATTGGCACAGCTTTTGGGTTTAAGGTCAAACCTACGAGCTCACCAACATTATTGTTGACGTTTTTGAGTATCATTTTCAGGTGAAGTGAAAGAAGAATAGTTTGGTGATTGTGATAGCAGACTTAGATGTATCCTGAGTGGAATTTCGTGTAAAGTCTTGCTTGTTTATTGGATTTGGCTTTAGTTTTTGGAAGTTTGCGTTTAAGTTTGGATTAAGGTCCCTGTGTGGGCAGTTGAATAATTGTAAGAGATTGTGGATTTTAGTTGCAATTTGGGACATCACTTGAGTTTGTTCAAGGTTGATGGTCTTTATAGCACTTGGAGTTTTTGCAATATAGTTTTCTCTATTTTGTACGTTGTGTTATGATTGATCATTATGTTTCATTCCCAAGTTTCCACCATTGTCGAGGTGTGACAGATTGGTATCAGAGCCAAGGTTATGGAGAACTAGGTGAATTGGCCTAGACTATAACCTAAGATCCGTCGTATAGTTGCGTATAGGAACTATGTGCACGGTGTTCCGCTTTTGTGTGCATTTATTTGTTCGCGGTTTGGTGCTTTAGTTATGTCAGTCATTGAGATGTGTAAGCCTAATACTAAGTACATTTGGGAAGGGATACAAGTAAAAATACGATGGCCAACGTAGTTATAAACGTATCATGACTAAACGCATATTTAGTATTATTGTTATTATGATTAAACGTTTCATTTTCAATCACTTTGTGATTATTTTATGATATTCGGGGGTACCGAATAGACTTATCGAAATATATTTATAATTATATATTATAAATATTTACTCGTATTACTTAACTATTATCTTAAAATAGTATAAGTAAATGTCGTGGAGTTGTCGGAATGATGTAATTTTTGGGTTATGTAGTCAACCAGCACACCACTAAATTGTTTTGGGAAAATTGTACAACGTGTCTAAACTCTATTCATCAAACGTGAAGATTATTTTGGTATTAGATGATTAAATTGGGACATTAGCTGGACTAGGTCGTGTGCGGGCGTCGTTACATTTGCTTGTGTGATTGAGATTTGGTTGCTAAAGACTTGCTTGAGGTGAGTTCTGGTAGCCCCATTTTTACTGGTTTTCCGTTGGGGGAAAATGATACTCTAATGTGTTTTGAATTGATCTGTGCGAAATATGGTTTTGTTTTTGGGACAAGATATGTGCTTATAACTGCTATGTGAATATTATGTGATTGTTAGATCGGATGGGTACGCCTACCCAGTGTTGTGAGATTATTAGATCGGATGGGTACACCTACCCAGTATTTGTGTGATTATTAGAGCGGATGAGTACGTCTACCCTAGATTGTGTGGTCCTGCCCTAATATTAGTGCTCCAGCTGGTAGGCCATTTAGGTGCGTAAGTGTCATATGGTTATTGATTAGCGGTGATGCTAAGGTCGTTTGCATATATTCACTGTCATATAGCACTAGTGTCTATTGTTTTGAGATTTTGGCACGGGTTTAAGGTCAAACTTACGAGCTCACCAACATTATTGTTGACGTTTTTGAGTATCATTTTCAGGTGAAGTGAAAGAGGAATAGTTTGGTGATGTGTGATAGCAGGCTTAGAAGTATCCCGAGTAGATTTTCTTTGTGAAGTCTTGCTTGTTTATTAGATTTGGCTTTAGTTTTTGGAAGTTTGCGTTTAAATTTGGATTAAGGTCCCCTGTGTGGGCAGTTGAATAATTATAAGAGGTTGTGGATTTTAATTGCAATTTGGGACATCACTTGAGTTTGTTCAAGGTTGATGGTCTTCATAGCACTTGGAGTTTATGCAATGTAGTTTTCTCTATTTTGTACCATATGTTATGCTTGAGTTTATCAATTATTTGTGGAGATCAAACTATAACGTTTCTTAAATTGATTAAGTCAATCTTTGGTTTTAACTCTACACAATCATGTTAAAATTGAGTTTTACTCGCCTCATTTTTAACTATTTTGCTAAGAATTAATGATGCACGTTTTTATTAAAATATACCATTTAATTTATATTTTAAGCTTTTACGCTAAACATTACGTAGCAAACAATTATGCAAAATATGTGCATTACACGGGTCTCGTGTACATTGAACAACAAAAGAAAATAATTAGATAAGAGGGTTTTATGTATTGCAAGAAGGTTTCTACAAACAAAGACGACATATGTAACAATCAGATTTTTCCAAAAGACCAAGCCCGGTGCAACGCACGGGTTTGGCACGCCTCGTAATAGTAGTAATAATGATAATTATATATATATAAAAAAATAATAATAAAAAAAATAAAATAATAATAATTAGAAGAAGAACTTGAGAAAGATGCAGTGATCTTATTGAAGCGGATCCGAAAGTTCTTCGTGACTCAAGATATTGGAGCACGTACTGCTGTTCATATGTTTAGTAGGATCGACTTTGTTATAGCTAGAGAAGTCGGAGCCTAGATAGTATCTCGGCTTCCCACTAATTTTTTGTAATTACCATGAATTTCTAATAAAAGTGATGTTTAAAAATAATAATAATAATAATAAAAATGATTTTAAAGTATAAAATTATGAATTACAACGTAATTTAAAACTTTCCATCCAACTTATTATGTTATAAGAATTAATTCCTTTAATGTAATTATAATTACTGAATTACAATTACAACGCAAACCAAACAGCCTACGTAATTTAATCTAAATTACAATTATCTCCATTATGCGAACCAAACTACGACCTAATCAAATTGCATCATATTACAGCCAACCACCAATGAAGTGTATCAAAGCTAACCACAAAGCAAAATCATTTTTCACTCTTCGAGGGTGTTTGTTTCAGCTTATATGTGGGCTTATGACCTTATTTGATTTCGGTTTATATAACATAAGCCCTAATTTTCTAGCTTATATTGAGACTTATGGGCTTATATAAGTTTATCATATCATAATAAATTTATATAAGCCCACAAGTATTAAAATAAGCCGGAAAGCTAAGGTTTATGTTATATAAGCCGAGATCAAATAAGCCCGCGTATAAGCCGAAACAAACACCCCCTTCATCACACATGAACTTTCATATCAAAAACCTTAAACCACAACCAAAACCCCTCAAATGAACATCCTTTTTGGCAGAATCATCAAAAACTTTCAATTCTCAAGAACCACCATACCACGTCATCACAACAACAACAACAAGATTCAGATCAAAACCAAACAGCAGAAACAATAACCAACATCCTTAAATCATATCCAAACTCCCTCAACTGGAAAACCTTAAACCAAACACTCAATCCTTACAACCTTAAACCCCCAACCTTAATCAACAAAATACTAATTTACCTTAAACACCAAATACATACATATGCTCTTTTGATACATATTTTAGTCAATGCTAAGTTAATAAAGGACGCTAACGCGTTAATTCACTCCGTTTTAGTGCGTTCTGTAATGGGTGGTACGTCGTCTGTTATGTTGTTTGTTAATTATTTGATTAGTAGTTATGAAGTTACTGATTCAACCCCTTTTGTGTTTGATCTTGTTGTGCAAATTTGTGCTAAGTTAAGGATGATTAATGAGGCTTTAGATGTTTGTTTTGGTTTAAGTGAGCATGGTTTTAGATTGAGTGTGATTAGTTATAATACGTTGTTACATGTGGTTCAGAAATCGGATAAGAATATGTTGGTTTGGGGGATTTATGAGCATATGATTGTAAATAGAATGGATCCGAATGATAAAAGTGTCGGAATTATGGTTAATGCCTTGTGTAAAGAAGGAAAATTGCAATCTTTTGTTGATATGATAGATAGGATTGATGGGAAGAGGTGTTTGCCGAGAGTGATTGTTAATACTTGTTTGGTTTTCGGGATGGTGGAGGAAGGGAGAGTTGAAGACGGGTTGGTTTTGTTGAAAAGGATGATGGTGAAGAATATGATTAGTGATAGTGTTTCGTATTCTTTGTTTGTTTGTTTATGGTAAGATAAAGATGGGAGAAGTGGAGTCTGCGAGGGAGGTTTATGATGAAATGGTTAAGAGAGGTTTTGAGGCTAATTCGTTTGTGCATACAAAGTTTATAAAGGCGTATTGTGAGGGTGGGAAGTTTGTTGATGGTGATGAGTTGTTTAGGTTGGAAGATTGGATGAATGTTTAAAACTTTGTGAGATAATGGTTCAGAGTTGTTTGTCTTTTAATGAAGTGGTTGAGAGGTTAAATGGACGTGAGAGTGTTCGCCGTGCTAATGAGATGTTGACTGTTTTGTTGGATAAAGGGTTTGTCCCAGATGTGAATACGTTTTCTTATCTTATTGCTGGTTATGGACGAGAAGGTGATGTTGAGGGAGTTCTTAAGCTATATTATGAAATGGAATATAGGAAACTGTCTCCTGGCGCTTTGGTGTTTAATTGGTTAGTTATTAGTCATTGCCAAGCTGGGAGATTGGAAGAGTCACAGAAATATTTTAGAACTATGAAAGCTCGATCTTTAGTCCCGTTAGATTGCGCATATGATACTTTAATTTCCAGCCTCAGAAAGGACACCAAGGCTCAGCACTGCAGCTAAATCATATACATCATCGTGGCGGGTTTTTCTCCCGTTTAGCCGACTATATGACAATATGCAGAACTGAAATGTGTCATCAAAGCTGCAGTCTGGCTATAGCATGGCTGAAAATGGTAAGTGTCTAAGGCTACGTTCGATAACTACCATTTTAATCAAATTTGTATGTGACATAAACTTGGTTTCCAACAACTTAATATGCAGGTAAACTTTAATGAGGTTTATATGTTTGGCCAAACCCTAAAACCGTTCTAGGGACTGTCCATAAATTCTCTAGTGGGTTTATCAATCAAGGAAGAGTTCCATCATATTTGATGAATCAAGAATCTTGACAGTTTGCTGGCCTGTGGGTTCAATAATCAACCAAAAGTCATGTCTTTTATCAGTGATACATATTAAACAGATATAGACTATCAAGTTTTGTTTTTTTTTTTTTATATCATCTCGCACATATAGTGAGTCTAGTACAAGCAGTGTTTTGAAATCCGGTTCGACCCGGCCGGGTCAACCGGTTGAAGCGGTTCCGGCCGACGGGTCAAATTAAACAGGGTTTCATATTTTCGAAACCCGGTTTGACCCGCCGGGTTTGGAGTGACCCGGGTCATGAGACCCGGCCGGGTTTCGGTTTTCTCGTATTTTTTTATAAATAAAACATGTTAATTGTATATATTTCCAACGTAATTTTAATTTTACATGTTATATTTGTTAATAAATAGTCTTTAGGCTTAATATATGGAATATTTCATGATTTATATACATATTTTCTTTCTAATTATTGAAAATATATATATATATATATATATTTTTGGAAAACCGGGTTGACCCGGCGGTCCAACCGGTTGAACCGTGACTCGACCGGGTCGATTCAAAACCCAGTTTTCAAAACATTGAGTACAAGTGTCACTTTTTCATCCCAGCTTTAGTAGTTAATGAATATGATAAATCACTCGAGACCAGACTTACTAAATGGTAGGTGATAAACAGGGATCCTGCAAATTCAGACTGGTTCCATCTATGTTGGTGTGTCAGTCGAGGCCTTTGTGACCAATCCATGTTTTAGCAGGATCTGCACCCCCTCTTCTTTCCAGCAAGTATATGTTTGTTTGCCAGGACCCAAGACCTCATCGAAGAGTCTCTTAAGATATTCATAAAACCTGCCTTGTTCCAAAAGGTTAATCAAGTGGCCAATGGAAGTCATCATAGATGGCACAGAGCTCAATTATCAAGATGGCTCTGTCGTTTTCCAGTAGTGTTTCCTGATTTTAAGGTTGTTAAGCATCAATTAAGTGGCTTGTATGGTTATTTTGCCTCGGTTTATCTTAGTTAATTTTAGCCAATGTATCCCGATTTCTTTAATTACATTTGTGTAGATTTTAGAGTGTTGATGTTATTAACGGATCAAGGATGGCTGCCAATGCATCATTCATATGCCAACGTTCTCCGTACAATCCATTCATATACAAGATGATTTGAATTTCCTTCTTTCCCAGAACAAAAATGGAACCCCAATAGTAATTTCTAGAAACAAAGCCTTTGGTAACACGGTTTCCTTCTCCCTAAAAGGTTGAAAACCCAATATCCCCGTAAGCTGTCTAATGTTTGCAGACAATCACACATCAAAACAGAAAGAGAGAAAAGCGACAGAAGGGATAAGAGAAATAGCAAGCATTGCTAGCTTGCTGCTGATTGTTTATAAGAATAGAGCACACAATGGGTATAAATTTTATGTACTATTTCACTTCCTGGAAAGAAAGAAGTCTTTTCGACTAGAGCCACAGCCACAGTTATCAACTGGTAAGCCACTATGAAGCCAATTTGAGAACACTTGTAATAAAATGAAAACAAGACTCGTAAAGGTTTCACAATTCAATATCACAAATTGAAGGTCATATACATAAAATCTGACTTCGTGCAATCTTGTCTTGACAGATTATGTCACAGCCAGATTTATGACCGAACCAATACATATGCATGCAACAGTGACAACGAACGATAACATGGGGTACGGGAATTATGTGGTCCTTGCACATGCTTATGGACAAATCCCGTTTCTTCTAATTACCCTATGTATTTCATCTTCCCTTTCCCCAACATACATAATACAATTTTGATGAAATTTAGAACATATAACTGTTGCTCGTGGCTCTTACAAAATGTAAGTATGGTTGGTAATTGGCCATCAAAAAAATAACAGAATCCGCATGTTTGCTCAATATACACCCTCCATAGTTCCATATGCATATAAGCAACCGATAACAATAAAAGAACATGTGCAAGCAACAGTCTTATACATACAGTGATGCCTGGCACCACAAGATTCACTAGCTTTGAGCCTTTAACCCATGACCTTTGGCCGCCATCCCTCAATTATATCTTCAGTCAGTGGCATAGTCTTAATGAACGATTCCAAAGAGAACAAAGACTGAAAATAATATTTAAAAAATATCAGCACAACAATAATTGATTGCAAATCTCCTTTGCTTGCTTCATAAACACAAGGTGTCATTATGTGGTAATATCATGTTACTCATCATATATTAGTGAAGGATTATATGTCAATGAACAAAGCAATTAAGACTGCTCACATGCAATACACAATGCAGTAGAAAGTTTTGGGCTTGCTCAAAAAAAAAAAAAAAAAATGGCAAATTCATGACAACTGGTATACCTTCATGTAGCTCTTCAGATGAGGAAGTGAATCTGGGACTGTCCACTTCTTGTAATGACCCAAAGCAATCTCCAGATGGTACAGTTTTGGTCCAAGCGATAGGTCTGCAGCAGAGATTTTCTCTCCATTTATAAATGGGCCCTTCAACAAACAAGTTAAATATAAGTGAGCAAACAAATTCAAGATCTCTATTTAAGATAAGATACAAGTCATAAGCTATATCGAGTTTTCATAGTCATTGGTAGCTATATATATGCCAGTGTGTAAATGGAGGGGGCTCACATTTTCTTTTATGTGATCATTGAACGCAGACAACTCGTTCAGCAAAGCTTGCTCTGTTCCATCATTAGCGTCTTTGCTTTTGAGGAAACCAATATATGTTGAAAAGATCTTTGACCCACTGCAAATACAGATCAGCAATTAGACGTGTCTTCTGGTTAAGTTTTCTTGCACCAACTATTTCATCATTAATGGTTACGGGCTTACAACTATTAATAAACTATGCCACGTTAAAGAAGAGAGGCAGGTTTATTGAAATAAGTGGACTAATAGAATGACTGGCAAAGGAAGGCCGGTAGGAAATATTATTATGACAATGGGCTAATATGTAACCAAAAACCACAAGGGTAACCCAGCTGTAAGAATACCAGCCTTCCAAAGTGGAGGTCATGGGTTCGAATCCAACGAGGAGAAAATTAATCTCCTTGTGGCCACGGAGGTTCACCTACGCCAACTCCGGGCTATCCAAAAGTGTAGTCGCCTGGGGATTAATAGGCTCGCAATGTTGAGTCAGAATACTCTGGTTACCAAAAAAAAATGTAACCAAAGAAACCAAAGATGGCCGGGTGGGGTATGCCAAGCACCGGCTCTCCCCCTAGCCTGTGGTGGAGCCAGAAATTCAAGGTGGTTCACTGACAATGAGTCAACCAACAAATCAGTCAATTTTCGGGTCAGGTCGGGTCCAATTTAACAAGACGCAATAATAAAAAAAATTAAAAATAGATTTATAACATAATAGTTAATACGTTTACAATTTAACAAAATGGGGCTAATTTTTTTTTAGGCTACTTGGGGTTGGGGCTAAGAATATTTTATACTAAAACCAAAGTATTTTCCAAAATTATTTCTAAGGTAGTTCGCAAATAATTTCTAAGGTGGTTCTTAAAAAAATCTATATAGCTTCTAAAGGATTTCGTCGTCAAAGGTGGTTCCTGGGCACCGCTTGACAATGCATAGATCCGCCTCTGCCCCTAGCTCCGCCAGAGCTATCCTTAAAGTGGTAAGCATTAGGCACACAGGTTAGGATTGAAGCATATAAGGTCCATTTTACAATTGTAATAGATGCGCCTCTCACATTACATGAGAATACAGAATGATAAAAGCACCAGTATTTACGAGCCCTACATCATGTTCTGTATTTAATCAGTGTTCTCATAATGAAATAAACAGATCAATCTAGATATATCATAATCAGAGTAGACTCTTTTTCTATTAGATTACCACTAGAACTGTTTGTTTTCTGCGTTTAGGATCAAACTTATATAGAGATAGGCACTTCTAGTTCTAGTCATCCTTCATCCCTTATGTATAAATACCAGTACTACTATAAGAACCGACAAATTTTCAAATATGAAAGTAAACTACGTAAACGGACATAAAGGTCATAACCATACACGGAAGCTTTCTCAGGTGGAGTCACCAATGATGGATCAGGGAATTTCTCCTCTACCGCTTGCGTAATTACATCTGAATCAGGTATCCATTTGTCACCAAGCTTTGCAACTGGAACTTTACCTTCCGGGCTAATACTCAGAAACCTGTGCAAAACAAAGAGTCAAGAGTAGCAAAAAGGTAAAAAAAAAAGAAAAAAAAAAGACCTCAACTAAGTTAACAAGGGGATACTGTATCCATACCAGTCTGGTTTGTTAGCAAGATCAACTAACTTCAGTTCATAAGGAAGTTGCTTCTCTTCCAGAGTCAGCAAAATTCTCTGCGTAAAAGGGCCTAAAACCAAAGAGCAATAATTATAACTTCAGGTTATATTTCAAGTTTTATATTTTTACATTAGTGTAATTTCTCATTATTGCTTATGCAGCAAATATAGGCTCTCACATACATATAAAGTGACACACTATTAAAGGAAGATAAATGATATATCCTCTTACTTATTCTCCTAACATCATGTGTCAGTCATCTATATACCTGGAAAAATGACCCACACTATCAGATTTGTTTAGATGATTGACATGTGATGTTATAAATATAAGTAGGAGATGCTATAAAAATGCACCGCTACACGGTTATTCATGACCATAAATTATTTAAGGGTAATGGTCTCTACACCGCTACGCGTAGTTAACCAACGAGTATCTATTTTCCTATTGAATTTATAAACTTGTAATCTATCCTATTGTGTGCGTGCATACTTATACGTGAAGTTCACTATTGAATGGATAATCATTTGAAAATGTATCGAACTTTACCTGTGATAATACACAATTACACACAATAAGAAACATTAAAGTTCTTATAGGTTTAACACTGTCATCCTCATCGTCAATAAAGTTCATGTTACTCATGAACAAAATACATACGGATTCAGTTATACAACCATTAATCAAGTACTATAGACCAAAACGAGTAACCTATAAGCCACCTAATCCTATAAGAAAATAATGACAGTAGTACTTACAATCACCGAGCCTGTTGGGAACAGTGAGAGAAGATTTAGCGCAAACCTCAACAGGGCTTAAAGACATAGCAACAGTTGTAAAAGTTGTTCTTTTAATTACACGACGATTAGTGGTGAAAAGACTACTAGTGTTTGGGTTGTTAAATTTAAGGTGTTTAATGGAAGTTGTCAATGCCGTGGTGGGTGGATGTAATCTTATGGCAGACATTTTTAAACTGAAAAGAAACGCTAATAGTTTAATAAAGTTGCACCGACGATTACTTTATTGTTAAGTCGAATGAGATGAGGTTTGTGCTCACGTGTGCAAACCTGAGCCTTCTCGAATCTAGTCACTCCAACCCTCCGTGACCATTTTAATATAGGATTAATTCTATTTATTAGAAGCTAACTTTCTTAAATTTATACATCTGTTAAATAAAGAAAAGTTCATTTGCATATTAGTTTCTTTTCACATATCAAAGATAAATCTTCACCATCTAGATTAAATCTTAAAAAACATCCACCACCTCTTCTTACTTTTGTGTTTTCTAATTAAAACACACTTTCACCCTTATTTTCAAAAATTACATATCGTAAAAACCGTAAAACGTTAAGATACATAAATTACACCATCGCGACGAGTATTAAATTATCTTTCAATAGAGTCACTTTCATATACTTTCAACAATTTTTTTTTTGTTTTTTTTGTATTTTTTGTTTTTTCTCGGTGTAGTATTTTGTTTAATATATCACGTGTGATATTACACTAATCTGTAAGTTAGAACACTTCACATGCTTTCGTAAAACGAGTATAAATATTTGTGTGGAATTTCAACTGACTCATCGTTTTTGGCATTGAAAAGTATATATCCTTAGCTTTCCAACCATTTATCATGCATAATTTTTGGACCTTCAAATCAAAACATTTTATTTATAGAAGTTAGTGAATATCGAAGAATTTTATTTTTTATCATCAAACCTACTTGAAGTATCACATGTGATAAAACATATTTGTACGTTTGGTACTATACCTAGTTGTCAGGTATTTAGGGTTTTTGGTATAGGGTTTAATGGTTAGCGGTTAAGGATTTTTGGTATATATTTTAAAGTTAATGTATATATCAGTTGTGATATTATACCTAGCGGTTAGGGATTTAGGGTTTAATAGTTAGGGATTTAGGGTTTTTGGTATAGATTTTAAAGTTTTATGTATAATTCATTTGTGATATTATACCAAGTGGTTAGGGGTTTAGGGTTTTTGGTATAGGGTTTAGTGGTTAGGGGTTTAGGGTTTTTGGTATAGGTTTTAGTGGTTATGGAGGAGGTTTAGGGTTTATGGTATAAGGTTTAGCGGTTAGGTGTTTAGGATTTTGGTATAGGGTTTAATGGTTAGGTGTTTAGGGTTTAATGGTTACAGGTTTGGGGTTTTTGATATAGAGTTTAGTGGTTAGAGGTTTAGGGTTTTTGGTATAGAGTTTAGTGGTTAGGGGTTTTGTGTTTTGGGTTTTGGGTTTTGGGTTTTGGGTTTTTGGTATAGGTTTTAAATTTTATTTATATGTCACTTGTGATATTATACCTAGTGGTTAGGGGTTTAGGGTTTTTGGTATAGGGTTTAGTGGTTAGGGGTTTAGGGTTTCCGGTATAGTGTGATTGTTGAGTTTAAAAAGTGGTTGCCGGAATACTCGTCGAAAGAAATGGTGGTTTCATATTTGTTGAAGATGATGATGTGGCAAGTACAATCATCTATTATACTTTCATGTAATAAACTAAAAATAAAAAATGACATGTAACTATTTTGACTGGTAACTTGTTAAATTGGTTACTGTAGAAATTATACAAAGTATCAGCAAACCCGACTGATGAGGTGTCATTTTGTACACTATTTCGGGGTTATTTAACCCCTTAAATCATGCAAATATGCCCAGATTATGTGTTTAATCATTTGTTTTCAGGTTTATAGCATTTGGATGGCATTTGAAGGAAATACACGTGACTTTGGCTCATTTGGAGAAGAAACGGACAAGACCACGGACCAACACCAAATCTCTTAAAGAATTGTGCATACAGAGCGTGGAGACGGCGTCGCAAGCATAAAGCGACGCCGTCGCGATCTATCTAGTGACGACGTCAAGAAATTGACGACGGCGTCAAGACGTAACCAACTCATATCAGAACTAGAAGATTCTATCTCGTGACGGCGTCACGACTATAACTGGACGCCGTCGCGACGATTTCTCTATATATATTAAGCCGAATTTAGGGTTTTAAGTGAGTAACTTTGTATAACTTTTGGGAGCAGAGCCCTAAGTTTTTTGTCAGCTTTTGGGCCGACTTTAGGGCCTCAAAACCCTATTGTAACTGACTTTGATCAATGTTTTAATCAAGTAAGATTATCTATCTTTAATCATTCAATACGTCTATGTGTTGTTTGATTGATTTGTGTTCTTGCTTTCTTTATAACATGTTAGGCTTAACCCTTCTTTGTATTTGCTTATGATTGCATGGAAGTTGGATTGTAGATCCTTTTACTATTGCTTCTTGTGATGAATGTGCGCGTTAGGCTTTAGAAAACTAGCCATAAGATATTAAATTGGCATAGACGACTAGGAAAATGCGAGTGTGTAGAAAGGATACCATCGGTAACAGTCTTCATACTACCTTACCCCTAATATGGTTGATTGGTATGTGTTAAATCACATACCTTTTCTATTATAAAAACAATCCCAAATAACAAAAAACGTGTGAAAAATACAGTGTATATGCTTATTTTTGTGTATGTGTATGTGCAGGTAACGGATATTTACAAAAGGACAAAATAAAGGCAAAAACGGACAAAACCGAGCACGGGATCAGAAAGAGCGCGAAAATACGAAGCCGAGGACATAAGCAATTTTTATGAACCAACCCGGGCCCACCTTAGTGGGCCGGGTCAGCCCACATCCTCTTATTAAGTCATTAAAGCCCAATCCCTATTCCTTGGCCCAAGTCAAAATCCTATTAACTGAATTTATTCAAATGGTCAAAAGGTCAATAAGAGCACAGTCAAAATAGCTACTATTCACCCTCCTCCCTCCTAAAATTACATGCGTGTGTACGAAATGAACCATGTCCTCTCCCACACACTTCTCCTTTCTAAAAGAGCGGCGTGGCCTCTCATGTGACGCAAATATTTTCCACCTTGGCAATCTCGTGCACTCTCATTGGTTAAATTAACGTGGCAGTCATTCAAGGGCTAAGATGGTAATGATTGAATTCGGTTATGGATGGAGGGCTAAGATAAATGAAGAGGAGATGCTAAAACCTTCCTCTCGAGCCTATAAATGAAGCCTCGGATCACACATAGCAAATCATGTAGTTTAGGAGTAGTGTAAAATAGCTTTTTATGTAATGTTCAGCTTATTTTCTGATTTTTGTCTTTAAATAATGTAATTTCACCTTTTAAGCTTGTAATCCTTTAAAGTGATTAATAAAATTCAGTTTTATCTATAATTGTGTTCTTACTTCTGATTTAACTAAAAGAAATTGTTCTTAATGTGTTAGAATTTAAGCTCAAATAAGCATCATTGCCTACTAAGCTATCTCTTATTAAGCTAAGCTTGCTTTAAGCTTAACTTAATAAGCTCATTACTTAGATTACCTAAAAAAGGTCATTATACGCTCTATGGATGATAAGCCACAAAGAGATGGGCTTATGGTTTTTTTTACCAGCTTATCTATGATAAGCTGGAGCTAGTTGATTAGCTCTCTGAGCATTTGTTGGATCCTTGTTTGAGCTAGGATCAAGGTATGATCTCTTTTCACTTTTATGCTTATTTACTGTTTTGCTTATTTACTGCTTATTCTATGCTTAATTTTGCTTATTGTGTCTCATTATTGCTTATTAGTTATAATTTTCAGCTTATATGTCCTTTGTTTAAGTGTTTTTATTAAACTGCCTATTTTAGCTTGTTGATATAAATAATGCCTAAAAACATTATTAATATTTATCGACATCCTTACGTTTTGATAATCACAAAATATAAAAACGTCAAATGTAAAATTAAACGTAAACAAGTAATTAGTAGTAAATATTCATTTCGACACTCTAATCACTTAAAGGTATGAATAAAAAAAATACCTAATGCATTTTATGATCAAAGGAAATTTTTATTCAACCTCATACTTTTATAAAATGTTGCAAACATTTTTATAAATATTACAAAACATTTTCTACAATTAAAAAAAATGCTTTATTCAAAATAAACATTTTAAAATTCAAATTTTCAGACCTAAAACGGCTAGAAAGTTCCAGAAAACCCCCCCACACAAAAGGACAAACTAGAGAGCGCTTAGTCTAGGGCGGCCCCCTTAAATACACGGGCGGCCCCCTTATCTTTAAGGGGACCGCCTACCTATTTAAGGGGACCGCC
>BQNB010069372.1:0-33508 GCA_026074375.1 Tanacetum coccineum | reverse complement strand
GGGTCCCATGCCGAGTTTTGGGTCGACATTGTCGACCCAAAATAAAAGCCGACCCCAAATGAACTTTTTGTTGTAGTGGCTTGAGCTTTATAGAGTTCAATGAATTGCTACACCACCACGTATTTCGTAATATATATTGATTCTTAAACTGTTGGAATGCATAAAATTAACTCTATAAAACTCTATGTATCGTATTAAATAAATTAGTATAAGTAAAGGTTAATGGAATAAAAAAACTTTCTAGATAACGTGCATTGAATTAAATGCGAATTCTCATATTTTTCGTACAAACCAAATTTTCTGAAAGAAAAATGTTTTTAGTATAAGTAAACGGCCAAGACTATTGACTCTTTCTTTATCATTTACTAACATACAATACAATATATATAATTGTGTATACGTAGGATATGTTATACAACGAGAAATAAAATTTCTGCTCGTTATGGTGGTGTATTTTTTGATTACTTAAATCGTCTAATTTCTCTATATTTTTTTGCACTAAAAATATTACATATATTTATATAATTTTATTTCATACGTTTTCATATAACTAAATTATATAATACAATTCATAATCTTTATCTAACCGTCTGTATTATTCAAATACATGTAATCATTTTGACCTATCACCGGAAAGAATGAAAAGTTGATTTTAAAATTTTAATCAAAAGTTTTTATAAAATCGTGCGTAAATTGAAAGGAATGTCGCATTAGTCTCATTTTATTCAAAATTAAAAGTCTTTCTTTTATGTTTGGCTATATTTTTTTTGTAGCAAAATTGCAAAAATTTTATTGGCAGGATAATTTAATCAAGCGTTCAATTTTTCTTCATATATAGCATAGCGGAGATGTTTTGTTTGCTCTATTGGAACTTAAAACTAGTGGGTATACCGAGCCATCTAGCAGCGGCGGATCTTAAAAAATTGCTAACCCAAACTTCGAATCCGTTAATTCCCTACCCCGCTTAGAGATCGTTTGGTTTGGTTTTCGTTGCTATGATATCCGCACATCATATTAACATCATTCTCGCTTGTATAAAGCTCACACATCTCTTTTGCTCCATCAAACATTGTCTCTCCATAAGTATATATCTTTTACGAATCAGTTTGTATTCAAAATTAAAGGTAATGTTGTTAAAAATTTCAAAAATAAACCATCTAAAAAGTGTGAAAAAACTAAAAATTTATAAAATATATCAAAAAAGATGTTGAATTAAAGATCACGGAATTTTAGAAAATACGGTGAAATTAGATCATAAAAAAAATAAATAGATAAAAAGATATGTCAAATTGAAAATAAAAGTATTTTTTAATTAAGTGACAGATGTCACTCTATGATGTGATTTTCTAAAATAAAATGGAGACTTGATGGTCAAGATTTTATGCACCTCCTTATCTTAATTTGCTGAATGATGACCCACATTGTAAATGTTTGATATAAGATAGCTATAGATACGAAGTAGAACTTCGTTTTAGAGATCATCTTTAAAGATGACTTAATATATACTTGCAGTATTAAAATAAAAAACTTTATGCGTAAATCATTGGCAATGGAAAAAGATATTTTTTATTTTCTTAACTATCAAGGCAATTGAACAAGACTATAGTAATAATGAAACTATTATCTGATAGGATGGTTGATGTGTGGACTAAATTTTAAGTGGTTTAGCAACAACCCCTATTAAACGTTGCTTACAAATGTAGATCGAGTCCATCAAGAACAAGACAATAACAAGTGAAGTTGCACAGAAAATCCTGAATAGTTTATTAAACTTGGCATATTCGTTTAGGAGGACCCGCCATTATAATTTATTCAGCAATTTAATATCTTACAAAAATAACATGTCAATTTGAACGTTATAAACTAAAATCCCAAAAAACACACTTCAATGGACTTTCCTTTCTACATTAAAACAAACATAACGAACAAAACTAAATCTCCATTAATTTGTGACAAAGCTAAGGGTGTGTTTGTTACATTAAGATGTTTTTTGTCTGAATCTAATTATCGCATCTTACTGGCAAAAGATGGTTATAAAGTCTGAATCTAAATAAAATAATGTTGTTTGTTTTTTTATAATTGTCTGAATGGTTTGATTGTCCCCATTTTTAAGCGTATATTAAACCATAGCAATACGATGAATTAATAGCTTTGACGTATCTTCTAAAATGAATACTTGAAGAAAAAAAAATCAATGTTGAAATTCACAAAATCACGGATAGCGTTTACACTTTTTCAATAAACGTGTTAATGTTTTAATAAAATTTATTGATTTCACAAAAATTAGTCTTGTATTAGCTAATCCACGAACACAATATTTAACCCAAATTGTTATTAACAACAACAAATCCACGAACACAATATATAACCCAAATGTTTTATTAACAAACAAGCAAAAATTATGTCCAAATTTTTATTTCTAGCAATTCAAAATATCATCAAACCCATTACATCATAAGAATTCGGATTATAATAGAACTTGGCCCCAAATAATAAACTCACGTTTGAGTTGGCCAAGCATAACTTTTTAAACTCAAATCACAAGCATAACTTTTTAAACTCAAATCACAAGCACGAAACTAGGGGTGTTGATCGGTTTGGTTATCGGGTTGTTCAGTTAAATCGATTCGGTTAGTTTGGTTAAAAAAATTGGGTTAACCTGAGAACCAAATCGAATCGAACTAGAATTCATATCGATTTTGGTTTTCCGTTTGTTCTATTTTTTTGGTTTTCTTCACACCCCTACACGAAACAATGAAAGTATAAATATAAAAACAAATACTAAAACTTAAAGTGAAAGTCATTGAGAAATTAAATTTTTATGTTGAATTAATGTAATATTAAAATGAATAAGGTGTCTAGTGTTAGATATGAGTAAAAGACTCGGCCACCCCGTATATTTATTGTTTATAATAGTTCGTAGTTTAATAGTTAATCGTATGTCTTTCGGTTTTATGCCGGGTACTAATACCCGGTATTATGTAAAAACTATATAAGCCTCTTCCAACTTTGGAAGAGGCAAGCTAGTCAATAATCATTTTATACAGAAATAAAGTTAGTTAAGTTAGTTAAATGGCAGTTATTTGTGAAAGGATACAACCATTGGTTTGATTGAACCATCACAACCTTTCACTTATGCCTTTTCATTTTGTATAAATAGGAAGACATGTAAACAATCAAGACATGATGACAGTTTAATAATAAACTTAGTTTATTTCATACTTTTTATATATCGTGAATCTTAGATCCATACGTCTAGGGCAAAACATTTGGCATCAGAGCAGGTTTTGGAAAAACCAAAATCATCATATACCAAGTTTTCTTTGTGCTCCTTGTTCTCGAATAAAAAACATCTTTTGTTTCGGCAAAACTTTGCAAATTCGATTAAATACACAAATCAAAAATTCGTGTATTATCAAAACAAGTAATAGAAGAAAGATCCAACTTTGTCGCCAAAAGATCAATCACCGATTGTGACTAATTCAACCGGCATCAAAGGATCCCACTCTTTTTGCAAGTTTTTCGCTTTTGTTCAAGAACATCAAAACCAAAAAATCCATAACCCATAATCAATATAAATAAAAGGTTAGGCACTGTTTTAAAAAAACCGAAACCAAGATTCTAAACATAAAGAACAACTCGTAGGATAACACTAAGTCATACACAAAAGTGTATATATCAGAAACATCATAAAGGAAAGAACAACACCTGTTTTTCCGAAGAAAACAAGGACCGCACCCTTAATCGAATCATTAATCGATTCGAGTTATCCCAAAACGCCCAAATTTTGGACGAATCTCAAAGATCCCCATTTTGTTTTGCGAAACCCTAATTTTGCACAGCAAATCAAGGGAACACACTGCTTCAGAACGTAACAGTGGAGAAGAAGAACGGTTAAACCGACCATCTTAAACGGCGGTTAACCACCACAGTGAAAGGAGAAAAAGGAAGACCAAAAGGTCCCAAAGAAGACGAACTCTCCCAAAAACAAAAGAGGAGGCGAAGTTATAACACAAAAAAAGGACGGGGCAAAAGGGTTATAAAACCCTACCAGAGAGTGCAGAAGACAGCAGGGAGTGCAGAAATCGCAGAGAGTGCAGAAATCGCAAAGAGTGCAGAAGACAGCAGGGAGTGCAGAAAATTCAAAAATTCGATCAATGTTACAGTGAGTGTTAAGAAGGCAAGACGAGACTAAATGAATTATGTGAGACGACTAACAAAAGATAAAAGACCAAGTAGTTATGCTAACTACTGCACAAGAATCTAAGATAATGAATGATTGAAAAACAGAACAAAGAACTATTTGTTTTTGTCGAATAAGGGGAAGTATGTTGGAAATATAATGACAAAACAAAATATTATGTAAATTAGTGTTTAAAATGTAATTTATAGATAAGATATGGTAGTATAGTGAAACTATGAACCATTGTAATGGTTCAGAAATAAAGTTAGTTAAATGGCAGTTATTTGTGAAAGGATACAACCATTGGTTTGATTGAACCATCACAACCTTTCACTTATGCCTTTTCATTTTGTATAAATAGGAAGACATGTAAACAATCAAGACATGATGACAGATTAATAATAAACTTAGTTTATTTCATACTTTTGGTATATCATGAATCTTAGATCCATACGTTTAGGGACAAACATTAACTGAATTTTGTAGAGACAAGAACTTACAAAGGATTGATATATATGGAATCTAATAGGTTAGAGTCTTTATGAAAGTTACAAACATATTTGGTATTCATTTTTCAAGGTTCAGCTTTATTTGACCAAAAAAAATCCCAGAACTAAGGAATCGAGTTGATTCGTTCGATCCACCCGATAACCGAAAAAACCTGAAACAAAAAACTCACTTACCATTGTACGGTTTTGGTTTTTATTACCAATTTATCCGCGGTTACCCGAACTAAACCGTGATTATACAAGTAATAATTATATTATTGCACTATTTTTAAATTTAACAGACTTTTACTTTCCTAAAGTAAACATTCATCAACGTTCATGTGTTAGACCGGACATTATGGTGTACCGTCAGAGCCGTATATGAGGGTGTGCGAGGTGTGCTGTCGCACAGGGCCTCCAATATATAGGGGCCTCAATCGATGGATAAAAGCGGTGCCAATCAAGGTTAACATTCATGCGTGGAAGGAGAAGGATTGTTTGCCTACCCAGACTTAATAAATCCGGGAAAGTATATGTAATAATCCGTCTAGATCTTTGCCCGTTTGTGGTAGCGTCCACGGAATTGTCAAGTCATTTATTTTTGATGCCTTGTTGCGAAAGATAATTTTTTCGCAAGATTTGCCGTTGTGAGAGTGGATTTCATGGAATGCATACGTTCATAATGGTACTGGATCGTAAATCTTCGGATGTCCTATCAAAGCAAAAAAGTTGTTAGAAGGGTGTAGATTTGGGTTGTAGGTGGCTAATTTGGCTTTATCGTAATAATGTGTCTTGTGTGGTTTCTCCATCTAAGGCGTTATTTTTGATGATGTTATGTGTCGTATTTTTTATTGAGTCGGTTTAGCTGTAATGTTCGTTTAAGTTGGGTTGATTGGCTAAAAAATCATGTACCTTGTAACTTTGTAGTTCTTCTAGCTTCTTGCTAGTTTTTTAATAAAGTGTTGTTCAATAAATATATATAATATAAATAGTATATTATATATATAATTGTGGTCCTCAAATTTTAGTAATAATCTATGCCTATTACAACAATATATGTGTATATAACAAGCAAAAGAACCCGCGCGTTGCGGCGGGGCTAATTTTTTCCCGAATAATATTTTTTTTTACGTTTCGGGGGGTTTTTTTTGGGCTATGCGTTATGGCGGGGCTAATTTTTAATATTTTCTTTTTTTTATGATTTCGTGGGAAAAAAAATTTTGCGTTGGGACGGCTAATTATTTTCCCGAATATTTTTCTTTTTATTGGGACGGTTTTAGTAAATTTTTTTTACGGAATTTTTGAAAAGAAAATTGTAAATAGTTAAAAGTGAGGTCCGTTTTCTATTTTTTTTTACTTTTGGGCCAGATTTTAGGCTTATTTTTTGGGTTTTTTTTGCTAAATTTTTTCCCGTATATTTCCTTTTTTTTTACGATTCGAAAAAAAAATTTGCGTTGGGAAACGGGTAACTTTTTGCCTCGAATATTTTCTTTTTTTGGAGGTTCGATATCTTTTTTTGTGGGCCGGATAAATGTAAAAAAATTGTGAACAATAATAACTTGAACGTGTTTTTTTTGTTAATTTTTTTCCGGGATTTTTTTTTGTAATAAAAACTAAATATTAAAAGTTGAGGGAAACCGTTTTGTATTTTTTTTACTATTTGGGCCACATTTATGCGAAGTTTAGGCTATTTTGTCGACAAATGTAATTTGCTAAAAAAATAAATTTAAATGGCTTATGTGTTGGGCCTCATTTTAAAGTGTTTTTTTTTGCTATTTGGTTTTTTTTTAAATATAATGGGTTGTACGTTGTGACCAAAACGGTTATTTAAAGTTATTAGGTAACGAACATATTTCCGCGAGTAATTTTTTTTAATCTGAATAAATCGAACGTTTGTAATATTTATTTAACTCCTACTTTGTCATACAAATTAAAAATAAAAAAAAAAAACCAAAATCGGAGGGCCCGATTACTGTAGCAAACGTCCCACATCAAAACGACTGCGTTTTGTATAATTTTTTTATATGGCTTATGTGATATGGGCCTCATGTTTTAAAGTGTAAGTTTTTTTGTTGCTATATGATTTTTTTTAATATAATGGTGCTGTACATTTGTAACATATCGGTTTATTTTAAAGTATTAGGTTACGAAGATGTTTCGCGGTATTTTTTTTTATCTGAATAAATCAGAACTTTTATTATTTTTTTTTTAACTCCTACTTTGTGCATACAAATTATATAAAAAAAAACAAAAAAAAAACAAAATTGGGCTGGCCCAAAATGGAGTAGCCCGTTACTGTAGCACACTGTAGCACACACTCAAAAACGACGGCGTATCCTTCAGTGAATGTGTATATTATTAATTATTTTTTTAATTTACAAGTTAGTTTTATGAATGAAGTAATGAATAACAGGTGATTATTTTTAGAGAAAAGGCCCATTTTATGTATTAGCAAATTGCAACGTTGGGCCTTTTATTTATTTATAGAAAAGCTCATGTGTTAAATGTATTATACAAACTAACATTTGTCGTAGTTTTGTATCTCACAACTCCTACAGTATTTTTTATTAGTAATCAACAATAGATTTATTATTAAATTAATCTCACTAACTACGGGTCATCCATATATAAATTTTAGGATCGTACTGATCCGATAAGTTCATTTATGTGCAGAAACCAGCAGCCGATAAGGCAACTGATGCTCCAACGGGTCAACATTATGGTACAACCGAGGGCTCATTCTCTACTCGGTGGGTGGTGGGGGGGGCATCAGCACCGCCACATGCCATCAGATGTCGTTAATTCCTCACAAAAACATAATAAATACCCACCACCTGGAGGCTAACCTGCACCTTCTCCTTACCCCGCATACCCACCTATCTTGAGTGCCTATCCACCGTCTGCGTACCCACCTCAGTCTACTTACCCTCATCAACCATACCCACCAAATTCAGCTTACCCCCTCAACCATATGGATCCCAATATCCTCATGGTAAGTCTAATGTGTTGTTGAATATGTTTGGGTTATGTTGTTGAATATGTTTGCCCGAGTTGTTGATTAAAATCCTTATGTAGTTTTGGTTCTCAATGTTGATGATCCGAAACAAGTCATATGGCACTTTAACTAAATTACAACGAAAACTGCCTATGATTCATGAGAATCACCTTCCAGTTGTCGGGCGTGTTAACCATCACCAATGCTATTGTAGTGTTTCATCCACTGAACCTGCTGTTACAAACACTTCCTCTACCTTTGTAAAGTAACCATTAATCTCCACAAACGTGTTCTATATATTTACTCGGATAATGTAGAGTGGTAGCCCCAATGGGGGGGGGTTGCCATTTCCCTAATTTAACTTGAAATGTGTTTTAACAGAAGAGAATCGTAATGGAATCAGACCAACGGATCTATACTCTGGGAATTATCTTGGTGCGATAAAAAAAATTGGGTAAGACAACAGTATGTATGGTTAAGACTTCTATTGCAATGACTATACAAACTATGCATATAGTCAACAGGTGCGGATGACGAAGCTTTATACTTAACATAAAAAGACTAATTGTGTTTTGCTCACATTCTAATATGATAGTTTTCCTTCTTTTTTTTCAGGCAAGTGGAGATTTATCTTTATGTGGGAACACCACCTCGTAATGTGCACTATCTATCTGGCTTCATACTTTATTTCTTTAATTGTAGTTTTTCATTTGTTTATTTTACATCAAAGCTGAGGGTATTAACCTAAAAATTGCAAAGTTGCAGAGATTAAAAATAAAATTTATAAAAAAACATGACCACTCTCCTAAATTAGCCAACTTTATTTATTACTGTAAACCTTAAAAACGTAGCAGAAAAAAAAGTAAAAAACCTAACTTACGACCTTTTTAGCATAAAAATCTGAACTTTACACCATTCAATCAACAAATTTCAGATCAAACTTATGCACATCAAATTAGCATGGATTTTTAGAATAAAAAATGATGAGATTGTGTAAATGAACCTGAAAAATAAGAAAGGCTGATCCAAAAAGTGGATCATGACCTGATTCAACTAACATGGCTAGAAAAAAACAAAGGACAAAAGTTAAAAAGATGTGATTAAGGAATGGTTCGAAGATGTGATCATTACTGTTTTTTGACCCCTGCACGAGGATTTTAAAACGGGTAAAAGGCCATAAATGACTAACTTACTTATCTCAATTTACTGCTGTTCCTAGTCAACTCTATAAAGGTACACACAAACATATATACATTCAAATTTTGAACAAAATGAATAACTTTCGGTTATATTTCTAACGATCGTTATTTTATTATTGCATCGTTAGTCCTTTATATACTATATTTATTTTCTAGATCAGACCCGTCCAAAACGAACCCTCTATATCACATTTTTCACGACTCGGTTCTACGTAAAAATTTTATGCGAAACAACGTTTTCGGACAACTTTTAGTTTCAAAACCGAGACCTGACTCTCAACAGTAAAAGACCAAAAAATGCCCTTACGGATTCTGCTGGAACTTATGATATTTTTAAATAAAACGCAGAAATTTGACTTTCGATTTTGACCCGCTATCATGTACGATTTTACGAACAAACAAACTCGTGGCAAGTTAAATGTCATTCCGAACCACTTTCATTGTTTCGCAGAAGGCTAAAAAACTGGACTTATACGTCCCAGTACTCAAATCGGACGTTTTCAAATCTGCAAGCTTATTACTTTTTTATACACATATTTTTATACACGTTTTTCTACATGATTTTATCCACGGTTTTATACACACATTTTTATAGACACGTTTTTATACACACATTTTTATACACATAATTTTTATACACGTTTTAACAACACATTTTTATCCACTTTTTTTTTTTGTTAAAAAAAATCATAAACAATTGTTCAATAAAAACGTGTAATAAAATGTAAAGTATAAAATCGTGGATAAAAGCATGTAGAAAAACGTGTATAGAAATGTGTGTATAAAAATGTGTGTATAAAACGTTATAAAAAATGTGTATAAAAATATGTGTATAAAACTGTATAAAAATGTGTGTATACAACCTTAGGATAAAATCATGTAGAAAAACTTGTATAAAAATATGTGTATAAAAAAATAATAAGCTTGCAATTGAAAACGTCCGATTTGAGTACTATCGAGCCGGATATAGCTTCGCGAAACAAGAAAATTTGTTCAATCACATTTTACTTGCCGCGAGGTTTGTTAGTCTTAAAATCGCATGATAGCGGGTCAAACCGAAAGTCAATTTTTCTGCGTTTTTATTAAAATAAAATAAGTTCCAGCAGAATCCCGTAAGGCATTTTTTGGTCATGTACCTGTCGAGTTCAGGTCTCGGATAAAACTAAAAGTTTTGTCCGAAGACGTTGTTTCGCATAAAATCTCTAGAACCTCGAGTCGTGAAAATGTGATATGAAGGGCGATTTGGACGTGTCAGATCAGAAAATAAAATATAGTAAATAAAGGACAAACGATGCAATAATAAAATAAACATCGTTAGAAATATAAACCGAAAGTTTATTCATTTGTTAAAAATTTAAAGTATACATGTTGTGTGTACCTTAAAGAGTTGACTAGGAACAAGAGCATAAAATTGGGATAATAAGATAGTCAATTATGGGCTTTATATACCCTTATATCAAGGTAAACTAAATCTTAATAATGGTTAGACAGCTGTAATTGTTCAATCTCATGTTCGTAGCCATGTAGAATTGATGTGGCATTTAGCTCTGCTAAACCAATCGTGGCTCAACAGAATGATCGTTTTAAAGACAAATCCCGCAAGCCGGTGTGTCTTTATTGTAAGCAGCTCATTCTCTAATGTTCATTATTTGATCATTTCCAACTTAAACTTAGGAAATTTATCTTTCCGTTCGACGATGAATTAAATTAAGAGTGATGGCAGTATTAGCCTTGTATAAATCAAGTCAACGTTCAACAATAAAAGTCAAGAGTCAATAATCATCATCAAGTCAAGTCAAGACATTTATTAGTATTTATTAGTCATTTATTTGTATTGGGCTCAAGCCCATGGTAACGATTCGAAGAATTTTTCTCTTATGATCCTATATAAAAGGCATAATTGTTATCAATTGAAAGCAAGTAAATCAATTAGCCTTCAATGGTGAATTATCATAGAGAAATACTAGATCCAAACTCATTTTATACAAAAAAATTATACATCCATATGTGTCAAACAAATAATGATAGTGAAAAAAAGAAAGAGAAAATGTGATAGATAGTGATTGGTGGAACTAACATGCCACAGTGATGGAGAAAAGTTTTATGTGAGTTCGGAGTGGATGTAGCATTGCTCATTATCATATTCTAATATGGTAATCAGAGCCAACCCTAAACACTTCAAAAAAAATACACGCCCCTAAATCCTTAAATCTGCCGTTGCATTTTTTTCTGTCTTTGCTTGCCTGCTGCTGCTATCATTTGCTTGCATTATTTTCTTTTCATATTGCATGCTTAATTGTTGCCGTATTACTTTTCTTCTAAGCGCACATCATGACAAGTTATAATAACACAATTGGTCTACCTGCTGTTCACACGTCTCAAGGTGTTACCAATCAATATAATGTTGCATTATCAAGCTACTTTAATGGATCATATCCATTTACACCCAACATGGGCTTTGTTAACTTCCAACAGTCCAACATGGCCGAATCCATTTCACACCCTATACCCCTATACTCGGCCCAGCCCAACAATTTGGGTTATGTTTATCTTAGTCTGGACTTGGACACTATTGTCCATCACCTGCTCAGCCCGCATCATACATGACACACCCTCAACCGCTTAAAATTGGTATCTTTCTGTGCGCATTCAAGTTCAGCCCAGTGAGCCCCAGCCGGCCCAAATACCAATCCAGCAGGCCCATCCATACTCGTCTCCACAAGCGTTCTAAACGATGACTCTACAAGAATCAAATTGGAACATGGATACTGGGGCGTCCTCTCATCTAGCCGAGAACACAGGTATGCTCACTTCTTTTAGCAATCCAAGCTTGTATAAATCTGTATTTGTTGGCAACGGCCAACCCATACCCGTGACTCACACGGGCCATAGCCTTTTGCATACACCACATAAACCCCTTCACCTTCATCATGTTCTTGTCACACCTAATATAATTAAAAATTTGATTTCGGTTCGACAATTCACCCGTGACAATAATATGTCTGTTGATTTTGATGCTTATGGATTCTTCGTGAAGGATTACCAGACCCGCCGGCTTCTTCTCTGTTGTGATAGTACCGGTGATCCATACCCTGTCACTCAACAACCATCCTCTACCACAACCTTTGCTTTGCTTTTATTGAGCCCCACCACGTGGCACAGACGCCTTGGACACCCGAGTGAAGATGTGCTTCGTCGTTTAGAGTCTTCTCGTTTTATTTCATATAATAAAACAAAGTTGCCCGCTTTGTGTCATGCTTGTCAATTAGGCAAACACACTAGGCTTCCTTTTTACTGTTCCGAGTCGAATGTTGGGTCTGTATTTGATATTATTCACTTTGATTTGTGGACATCCTCCATCTCAAGTGAAAGTGGCATTAAATATTATGCTATTTTTTTGGATCACTTCTCGCATCATGTTTGGGTGTATCATTTGCTTCATAAATCCGACTTGTTTGATACCTTTGTTACTTTTTGCGCATATGTGAATAAACAATTTAATGTTGATATTAAGGATTTGCAATGTGACCATGGAGGTGAGTATGATAATACCCGCTTTCACAACCTTGTTTGCCAAAATGGCATGCAATTTCGGTTTTCTTGTCCCAAAACCTCTCAACAAAATGGGAAATTGGAACGTATGCTACGCACCCTTAACAACATTACCTGCACCTTACTGTTTCAAGCACACATACCTCCATCATATTGGGTGGAAGCCCTAAACAATCGTCACCTTTTAAATATCCTTCCATTCACTGCCATCAATAATGAGATACCGTTCACTAAGCTTCATAACAAACCACCCACATATGATCATTTGCGAGTGTTTGGATGCCTTTGTTATCCACACATTTTCTTTGATCATAAACTTCAACCTAGGTCCACATCATATGTCTTTCTTAGTTACCCGGCTCTACATCGAGGGTACCGTTGCCTTGACCTTTCAACCAACAAAATCATAATCTCCAGACATGTCATTTTTTATAAAGACCAATTCCCTTTTGGGTCCATGACGCCCGACACACCCCCATCCTACGATTTCTTGCTACTCCCTCACAACACCCATACGTCCCAAACTACTCATCCTAACAATCACCAATTACCTCCCCCAACTGCCATGCCTCTATCTCCTACTCACACGAGCCCTACCCAATCGCCTCAATCCCAACCACAATCCCCACATCACCCCCTTACCACTCGTACTCCAGCAACCCACCAACAAATGTCGATCCCTCATTTATCTTCAACTCACGAGCCCACTACACCAAGCTCAACACCGAATACCCATATCACCTCACATGCTGCTACTGCTCATGAGAACGCCCCAACTACCAATACTCATCATATGGTCACCCGTGCAAAAGCCAGAATTTCAAAACCTCTTGCGCGTATGAATTGTCATGCCACCACTACTTCGCCTATATCCTCGCCTCATTTACCATGCTCTCGTGACCTAATTGGCATAAGGCTATGGTATGAATATAATGCTTTGATTTCTAACGGAACGTGAACTCTTGTGGCCTCGTCCCAGCTAATGTTAATATTGTATCGTATCTATTGGCTTTCAAGCATAAGTTTAATGCAGATGGCTCATTGAGCAGGTATAAAGCTCAATTGGTTGCGAATGGTCGCAGTCAACAGCAAGGGATTGATTGTGATGAGACCTTCAGTCCGGTCGTCAAACTGGCTACTATTCGTACTGTCTTGAGTCTTGAAGTGACACGTGATTGGCCTATTCATCAGCTTGATGTGAAGAATGCTTTTCTTCATGGCCAGTTATCTGAGACAGTCTACATGCATCAACCACCAGGGTTTGTTGATTCCGCCCACCCTGATTATGTTTGTCATTTGCAGCGTTCTTTGTATGGACTTAAACAAGCTCCTCGGGCATGGTTTTAGCGGTTTGCTATCCCCGCCGCCCCCCCCCCCCCCCTCCCCCCCCCCCCCCCCGCCCCCCCCCCCCACTCCCCCCGCCCCCACCCCTCAGCACCCCCACCCCCACCCCCCCCCCCCCCCCCCCACACCCCCCCCCCCCCCCCCCCCCCCCCCCCCCCCCCCCCCCCCCCCCCCCCCCCCCCCCCCCCCCCCCCCTCCCCCCCCCCCCCCCCCCCCCCCCCCCCCCCCCCCCCCCCCCCTCCACCCCCCCCGCCCCCCCCCCCTCCCCCCCCCCCCCCACACCCCCCCCCCCCCCCCCCCCCACACCCCACCCCCCCCCCCTCCCCCCCCCCCCCCCCCCCCCCCCCACCCTCACCCCCCCCCCCCCCCCCACCCCCCACACCCCCCCCCCCCCCCCCCCCCCCCCTCCCCCCCCACCCCCCCCCCCCCCAGCTTTATTACACGTGTCGGTTTTTAGCATAGTAAAACTAATATGTCACTATTTGTTTATCACATGGGTTCGGATGTTGCTTATCTGCTCTTATAAGTGGATGACATCATACTTACAGCTTCGTCTACTGCTCTCTTACAGCGCATTATTACATTACTTCATAGTGAGTTTGCTATGACTGACCTTGGCTCTCTCAATTATTTTAGCTTTTCAAGGTGAGCCGTACGTCGTAAGAGACACAAATGGCAAGTTTTTAAATCTTTTGTTCGAGCTGGGAACCAACAAGTTCACCGGAAATTATTATGATAATACCTCAGTTGAGAATATTATATTTTGGTATTTTACCAATTTGGGAATTTTATTGATAATTAAAGACAATGTTTTTACCTTTTTGGTTTTCTTTTTTTTTCTCTTTTGGTCTTTTTAAATGATAATTATACTAAAAGAAAATGAAAAATATTTTTGTACTTTTTTTTATACGATAATATTCACAGATTCAAACACAAATGCCAAACGTAACGATAAACGGTTTTACAGCCTCCCCGACAACGACGCCAAAAATTGATTGTTGCCAGACTACACCTTAAAATATATATAATATATAATAAAATATAAAATATATATAGTAAGAATAGTCTAGAAACAAAATCAATAAAACCGAGAAGTAGTATAGAATGTTCCCGGGTCGTTTATCCCCAACGAGGCTGGACTGGAGAATCGATACAGTCGGAAGATTGGAGTTTGAATGAGAAAAATGATTTGAGAGTGTGGAAAGTTAAATTAAACAATAACAAACAAAAACGTTTAAGAAAAACCTAAAAATTATGAAAATTATCTAGGAAACGAAGAGCACTGAATCGAACAAAGGGGAAAAACCTAAAATCTCAAAATTAACCCTACGGGGAAATTTCCACTTCTAAACTACTCTAGGGGACAAATAACGAAGAATGAAAAAGACTAGACTGAAAACGGAGGTCGTTTGACCCAAAATGGTCAAGACAAAAAAAAAAAACCACACCAACTCGTTCATTAAAAAAAATTCAAAAAGATATAAAAACGACCCTAAAACGAAAATTTTATTTTAATATTTTCTACAAACTATATGACTAAATAAAAATTTTCTAAAAAAGAAAAATATTGTTTGGATATTTTTTGTATTGTTTTATGAATTTTTAAAACTTTTAACTAAATTAAATTATAAAAAATACTAAACGACTTTGAAAAATTCTGAAAATTTTACTAAAAATACTTTACACTATGATTAACCTACGAAAAATAAGAAACAAAAAATTTGCTTATAAATAAGCCCGAAAATAAGCTATAACAGCTTATAGACTTAAAAGCCAAAAACACCCTTAAATACCAAGGCCCTTGGGATACTAACGTAAAAGTCCCAAGGGCGCACGGTTAGTGGTGTTGTAGTAAAGGTGATGTATATCGTAGGGTGGGAGACCCGGGTTCGAGTCTTGCTCACCCGGGTAACCCCTTGTCTTCCCCTTTTTTTTTGGAAAACTTGTGAAACCAAAGTGTTTAAGCTTTATGAGCTTAAAAACAACTTTCAAAACTACAATTTTTTCTCAAAAGCTAAAAATAAGCCTTAAATGACTATTACAAACGACAGTTGCTAAAAGTAAGCTTAATGGCTTAAACTAGCTAAGTCTTTTTGGACTTTGTGAATATTTAAGCTAAAGCTAGGATAAATAAGCTAAGAGGGGGCCTAAGCTAACCTAAATAAGCACTAAAGTGCTAAATGTAATCACTAAATAAGCTAGAAGAAGCTACACTAGACAGAAACTGAAATTGAGCTTAAGGGGCTTAAAAAGCTAAATCTTTTGGACTTTGTGGACTAATAAGCTAGAGTCTAAACTGAATAAGCTTAAGAGGGTTCCTAAGCTAGCCTAAATAAGCTCTAGGGATTAAAATGTATAAACTAAATAAGCTGGAAAAAGGGCTTAAATGACAGAAACTTAAACTAAGCTTAAAAGTAAAAAGCCACTACTGTTAACACCAAATAAGCAATGAAAGAGGCAAATAAGCAAACACAGCTTAACAAACTAACCAAATGAGCTATTAGGAATCAAATAAGCTCATTAAATAAGCTCAATAAGCCAAGAAATTGAATAAGCAATACCTAAACTAAGCCTAAGCAAAAACAGTCAAAGGGGTACTTTGAGCTTAAAAATAAGCTATCAAAAGAGGTTCTTAAGGACTGAAATTGAAGGATTTTAACAAAGAGCTTATTGGCTTTTTAGAAAAGCCAATAACTCATGCTCAAGTGAACTAATAAGCTAGATGGGTGGGCTTAAAGTTCACCCCCTAGCACCAGGGGAGATTAAACCAAGGACAAGTGCTTAATTTGACAGCTTATTTTAAGCTGTCAAATAAGCTAAAAACATCAAGAGTGCTTTTTAAGGCCTGAAACTGTGGAAACTTACAAAGAGCTTATTGGCTCTAAAGAAAAGCCAAAAGCTTGGACTTAAGTTCACTAGAAAGCTAGAAAAGAGGGCTTAAAAGTCACCCCCTAGCACCAGGGGAGAATTAAGCTAAGACAAAGGCTTAATTTGACAGCTTATTTAAGCTGTCAAATAAGCTTAAAATGAAAAGAAAAGTTGAAACAGATGAAAATTACTAGGAATTAGACTTGTGCACAAATTTTAAACTTCCAAAAACCATTTAAATCCGGCTGATATAAGAGTTTAAAAAAAAGGGACTTTTTTGCTTTTTATAAAAAATTTACACTTAAGTTTTTTGCAGTTTTGACTTAATAAAGTCAAAAGACTAAGGCATTTTAACATAGCTTGTTTAAAACCCACAAGAGAACACTTCTTTTTACAGCTAAAACCAAATATACAATGGCTTATCCAAATTAAGCCATTGTATAACCTTTTTTTACAAAACCACAGTTTTTAAAGGTCACTTAGAAAACATTGAAAAACAATTTTTAAAACTTAAAAACTTTAAAACAAACTTAGATGAGCCTTAATTACTTAAGTAAATCTATCAAGTACACAAACCATACCACTTCATGTTTTGACCCGTTTTTACACTTAACCCAAACACCCCCTTAATATTTTAAAAAGGATTTTTAAAACTATAAGAACTAAATTTAACTGAAATTTTTGAAAGACTAATTCTACTTATGCAACTTAAGACAATAAAAAGATAAAAAGCTAAAAAAATAAGCACTTAAAAAGACAATAAGCTAGGACAGAATAAGCTTAAATTAGGCAGTTTTAGATCAAATTGCATGAAAATGAAATGAAAAGTAACTAGGAAGCACACTTAAGCATTAATGAACATAAATAAGCACACAAGACATGAATAAGCTAAGAATAAGCTAAATAAGCAATTGCTAATGCAAGTAACTTGTTCACAGCAAAATTTAAAAAAGGAATGTACCTCAACCCTTGCTCAAAATAGGGATTTTTCTGAAACCTAATAAAGCACTAAAACTACCCCCAGTAAGCTAAGAAATAAGCTAAACTACAATCCCAATAAGCCTTGCCAAATTGCTTATTCATCCATACTAGATCCAATAGTAGCTTAATACTCTTTCTTTTTTGAATTTTTCTTTAAAAGTTTTGTTTTAAAAAAACTGGTATATAAAAATGGCTTAAACTGAGAGCTAAAATTTTAAAGAGATAATTAGAAATTTCAGAACACAATTAGAAGCTAAAACTGAATTTTCATTAAATAATTGAAGTACAAGTAACATAAAAGAACTTTAAACTGAAAACGAAACTTTAAACACTAAAAACTACTAAAAAACTATCTGGCCACAATGGGCTTACATTGCTTAAATAGTAAAAACGACTAGGGTTTCTTGGTCTCCTTGTCTTCTTGCAGGTTGTGTTTTCTTGTAGACACACAAATGAAGTGTGTTTGTTGTGAGTTAGTTCAAAGAACAAATAATCCTGGCCCAAACCATTATTATCTTGTCCCCCAAGTCGACATTTTTCACCATTGATCCGTTTTTGGTGGGGTTTGGATTGCCAACATGGCAAAAGCCATGTGGGGGTGTAGGGTTTAAGATTGTGAAAGGTTTGGAGTATGTGGGAAGTCAACCAAGGTGAGAAAACGACAGGTTGTGGGGTTATAGGTTTTTGGCGGGAATGAAACGAGAGAGATGTACAGTGATTTGAAAAACAGGGTGAAAGTTTGGGTAGTTGGCAATAATGGCCCCTCATGGTTTGTGTATAGATTGCACCACACGTCCTTGGTTAATGCAAGTTTGGGGACTTGGCAGTTTCAGTCCCCAAGGGTTATAAGTGGAGTTGCACCACAAGTCCTTGTTAGAAGTGGTTTTGGGGACTTGGCAGTTTAGCCCCTTGTAGTTTAACTTTCCCAAATTGGCAGTTTGGGCCCTTCTATTCATTTCTCTCTTTTCTTTTTTTAAAATAAGTTTAGGGATTTACAAGTTTAGTCCCTAAACTTACTTTTCTTGACTTTTGGCTTCGGGGTTGACTTGGGTTGACTTTTCTCTCTACAACTTGGGCTTTTGGACTGTTGGATGAACTTTGTCTTTTTTTTCCTTTTTTCCTGCTTTTCCATCCGAGTCCGTTGTTTTTGTTCCCGGTTTTGTCGTTTTTGGCTTCGTTTGTTTTCGTCTTTTTCTTAGAAATCCTATCCTCAGCAACAACACAATTAAGCAAAACAAGCATATAATTTGGTCATTTTAAGGTCCATTTTTTTGGTTATTTTTAGCTCGTTTATTTTTAAGTAAAAAGAGTATGTGTATAATTAAACACATACCATGCATACTGAGAGCCTTTGAAAGAATTGCAACCCAGATCTCATTGCTGGAGGTGAAAAAAGAATGTTCCAGTTACACGAATTAGATGAACTTAGACATCAAGCTTATGAAAACTCTCGATTATACAAAGCAAGAACTAAAGTCTGGCACGATAGAAAATGAAGAATGAAAGAAAATGTCAACATGGAAACAAGGTTATGCTTTTTCACTCAAAGTATAAATTAAAAAAACCGAAGCTCAGATCTCGTTGGCTAGAACCATATGTAGTGAAACATCAATATCTATCCGAATATGTTGAACTATATGGAAAAGATGGAAAAACATTTATTGTTAATGGCCATCGACTCAAACTATACCATGAAGAAGAAGATTATAATGACCCAAGGTGGAGAAGTCACTCCCTTCTTGCCCAAAGAATGACTCACGCGAAGTTCGAGTCTAGCTACGTATCTCTTAAAAATTAAGCTCTACTTTAGAGAGGCAACCGCGTGCTTTCACTTAAGTGTGGAGGAGTCCCTCCTCCATTCTTTTGTTCATATCCTTTATCTATTTTTATTTTTTTTAAATATTTTATTTTTGTGTGCTTTATTGTATTTACTTTTATGCAGGTAATATAGCTTAAAGATTTAGAAAATTATGAAGTCTGCTCAATGATAGCTCTCTCGCAGCTATATATCTCTATGCCCCGGGAAGTACCGTTTCCCTTAATTGTTTAAGTACTTAATCATAATAAAGTAATAAATAAGATAAATAATGTTTTATAGAAATTTTCTAAATTGCTCACTTCTTTATGTTCTTCCATAAGTTTCTGAGGTCTTTCCCTATTGACCTTAATCTACCACGATGCTCAACTCGAATTTGAACTTAACGGTTGATGATTTCTGTTTGGCGGGTATAAAATGGTTCCATGTGAGGGTCAATGTTAGGTGGGTTTTGAAAGACTTGAGTTAACAAAGCAAATGGGAGAAGGAGTGCTTGCACGCGAGGTTCCTTCTCCATTTCCATCATCATCATCATCGTTAAGATGAGATGAGGATGGTTGGTCGAAGGCAAAGAAAGAAGAAGTGGAGTGACAACCTCTTCTCGTTCCATGATCCTTTCTAGTCTTTCGCTCTTGATGAGCGGTAAGAGGATTCATGACACGATCGTACAAGACATAAGATTCATTTGACAACTCAGAACTCCCACTCATAATGAATTTAAACAAACAGGTTAACAACATACCATAGGGTAAAATTAACCTAGGTTGTCTAGTGATCCACTTAACTTGTTTTGACATATAATAGGCGAGATTGAATTTTTCGGAGTTAGCAAGACAATAAAGCATGTAACAAAGACACGCAAGAACATGCACCTGATTACCCCCCAAACAAAAAACATTTTCTCAGATAATTTATTCCAAAGGCTTCAGGGTTGGTACAATTTCACGAGTGAGAATTTGATATTCATGAACATCAATTTCTTCCTCACGACGGATGCGATAGACTTGACATTCTCAATCAATTCGAATATACAAAATGATGCCATCAGGAGAAGGAGTGTTGGTTTGATATGGACCATCTGTAGGGACACCATTTGCCAACTCGTCAAGTGACCATTTGTCAGTAAAGACCAGGCACCCTCGCAAGGTATGTCAAGAATTTGAGCAAATTCTTCAAGAGAGTAAGAAAAGAATTGATTTAGAATCATGAACTCGATGAACATTTGTAAGAAACGCCAAGCGAAACTAATCAAATACCCCTCGATGAACATTTTGACCTTTCCCTAAAGTCTACTTCGGAAAAGTCGGAATAATTAATTTGAAATTGACTATAAAACTCGAGTATGAAACGAGGACAAATTTGGTCATTAATTTCAAGGAGACTGATAACGCCCAAATTATACATGTTTTTGGTGGCGTTATTTGCATATATTTAATCATTTCTCATGAACTTTTGATACTTAATAGCATGAATTGCTTGCAGGTTCACTTGAAGACATCCTGAGGATAAACACAACAAATCAAGTATTTATATGCTAAAGAAAATATAAAGTTCAAGCTCTAAAGTGCAAATGTGCGCCGCACTTACCAATTGTGCGCCGCACTTATCCTCAAGTCATGAAATAAAGACTTAGTCAAAATTCAGCATTAACTCCACAAGTACGCCGCACATACTATTTTGTGCGCCGCACTTCCCATCTGACTACGAAGAATAAATGAAGACTTTAATGCTACTGCATTAATACCCCAAGTACGCCGCACATATTCTCTTGTGCGCCGCACTTCTTCACTAAACATTTAATTCCCTCGCATTTAATCACCAAGTACGCCGCACAAATATCTTTGTGCGCCGCACTTTCACCCCTCACACAGCCTATAAATAGGGGACAAATTTCAAGCAAATTCATTCATCCTTTCTTCATTTCTTCTTATAACAATCTCACACACACCACTTCCCTCATAAGCCCTTTCCAAACATCCACCAAGCATAAAACACCATACCCTCGTAGAGAAATCAAGATCAAACAACCAAGAACGAAGAAGATCATCATACTAGTTTAGTGAAATGATGAAGTTTATTGTTGAATCAAGCTATGTTATGAACCACTTAGCCATGAGAGGCTAAATCTCTCATGACTACTCGGTGATGTTATGATAATGAATAAGTGTTTGGTATGATCGTGATCTTTTTAATCTCAAGCTTATGTTGCAATCCTGTTATATCCTATCTTATCGATTTTTGCTTATCAACTTAGATTATATAATCATATCGGTATAGGTAGAAAGACCCGTTATGATTTATGTGGTTTTAAAGATTTGTCTGTAATCTTTATCGTCTGTGTCGAGAAATCTACTTTCGTAAATTGGTAAACAAAATAAGCTTTAATATAATAAGTAACTTAACTATTTAAGTGACACATTTGGTCTAATCTACTAAATATAAGTCTTGAGTTAATCAAGTTAATTTGTAAAAACGTTTTCTGACGAAAAATCCTTTTTGTAAGTTAAAGGTTCCATTTTCAAGATCATTTTCAACACTTATGAATTATTTTCAACTATCAGAGTAGTCATCTTTATTATCATTGGTAAAAAGTTATTTACAAAATTGTTAAAGTTTATTCTCTTCTGATTATTTGAATACTACTCAAATCCCTGTGGACGACCTGGTCTTACCTAAAAAAGATTATACTACATACGTGGGTTATACTTTTACCCGTGTGTTTCCCTATAATAAAATTGGTATTTTCAGTCATTATAAATTTAAAACTTTTGAAACACATCAAAGTTTTTGGCGCCGCTGCCAGGGATTTTTAATCTGTTCTATAGTCAACTCTGAAAATTACTTTAACTCGTAATCTTGTAAAATTTGGACTCCAATGTACATCAGATATGTCAAGCATCCTATTCATCTGAGAAATACATGCTTAAAAGTGTCAACATAAATTTGGTGAGTTCATAGGGTTTTGGAAAAGTATAAATATTGAATCAAAGGTTTTATAAAGTGCGTGTGACCTTTCAATCCTATAAGACACAAAAAATGTAAAGTATGAATGTGAAATCAAAATTTTAAAAGATTGTAAATGCCCAATTCATCCGTCATAATAGACACAAAAAATGTAAGTATAAATGTTGAAATCAAAGATTTGTAAAGTGTGTATGACCATTTCAATCCTTATAAAAGTTACAAAAATGTAAATATGAATGCTAAAATCAAAGATTTGTAAAGTGTGTGTGACTATTTCAATCCTTATAATAGTCACAAAAATATAAGTATGAATATTGAAATCAAAGATTTATAAAGTGTGTATGACCACTTCAATCCTTATAATAGTCACAAAAATGTAAGTATGAATGTTGAAATCAAAGATTTGTAAAGTGTGTTTGACCATTGTAACATATATAATAGTCACGAAGATTTGGCTTCGCCCCATGTTGATTGAATAACATTCCCCTTATGCTTACCAAATGGTCTCCAAAGAGTCAATTATCTAAAGAAAGGTACAAAGGTTCCGGTAATGGGAAAAGTTACACAAAGTTCCAGTGGTGGCTTACTCAAAAGATGGCTTAAGTCTTATTGCTACTCAAATAGGCAACCCAATTATGCTTGATGCTTTCACAAGTGCCATGTGTGTTGATGCTTGGGGACGAATTAGATATGCAAGGGCTCTCATTGAAGTAAGTGCGGACAAGGAACTTAAAAAGGAGGTTACAATGGCAGTCCCAAACATTGATGATGAGGTTGTTAGTCACACATTGGAGAAAATCAAAGTTGAATACGAATGGAAACCCCCTCATTGTCTTGAATGCCATGTGTTTGGTCATGCGGCTGATCAATGCCCTAAACAAGTCCATGAGAAGCCTAAACCTACTGTTGAAACAAGTGATGATGGTTTTACTACTATAGTTAATAAGAGATCAAGAGGAAAAGGAGTTGCTAACCCTCAAAGGACGAACAAGGGAAGTTTTTCAGGAGTTAAAGTAAATAATCCCAACAAAAACTTTGTGTACCAACCTGTAAAGAAAGCTCAAAAACCTAGTGAGAAGGAAGGAAACAATGAGGAAAATAACAATGACGTCAAACTGAAAAACCTTTTTGAGAAATTGAATGAAATCACTAGTGTTTTTGACCCTAGTGGTGATGATGGTGAGGCTGCTATAATTGGAGATACTAATAAAAAAGATAATACTGATATGGATGATTCTGACAGCGAGGTTGAGGAGGTCTTTAGCGAAGAGAATCCAAATAAGCCTAGTTTAAAGGGGGCAAGCACCTCCTTTGATTATGTTTCCAATGTTTAGTGTAGCCGCATGGAATATACAGGGTTTGAACCGTGCCCCAAAACAATCGGAGGTTCGTCAAGTGGTTAATGAAAACCAACTTAGTGTGTGTGTGATCCTTGAGTCTCATGTCGATCTTTCTTCATTGTCTAATGTTTGCTCTAGAGTGTTCAAAACTTGGGATTAGACGTCCAACGCAAATTTGTGTACTAAAGGATGTCGTATCATTCTTGGCTGGAACATGGATGTAGTTAACATTCTAGTCTTATTACAATTAAACCAAGCCATGCACGTGAAGATCCTTCATAAAGCCACTAATAATGTTATTTTTTGCTCGTTTATATATGCAGGCAATCTTCCTTCAGAACGTAGGCAACTATGGTCTGATCTTGGCATGCATAAATATGTGGTGCGGGGGTTTCCATGGGTTCTCATAGGCGATTTTAATGTGGCGCTTAATTTGGAAGACTCTTTCTCAGGTTCTTCGACTTTAAATTCAGCCATGTATGATTTCAAAGCTTGTGTAAATAAGATTGAGGTTATGGATATTAATGCTACGGGTCTGCACTATACATGGAATCAAAAGCTCAAAGGAGGTGGTGGTGTTCTTAAGAAACTCGACCGAATTATGGGTAACATTGATTTTATTGATACCTTCCCAGGAGCTTATGCTATTTTTCAGCCTTATAGGATTTCGGACCACTCGCCTGCGGTTTTAAAACTCCCTACGCTTATATCTCCTAAGCCTAAACCTTTTAAGTTCTTCAACTTTCTTGCTCTAAAACCAGTTTTTATTGAAGGTGATGGAAAGTCATTGAACACTCAAATTGATGTCATAAGTATGTTTTAATTTTTCCAAGATGAAGCTCTTGAAAAAACCTCTTCGGAAGCTGCTACCAGACCAAGGTTACCTTCATGAGAGGGTTAACAAGTTGAGACTTGAACTTGATGAGGTGCAAAAAGCTTTGGATACAAATCCGGCTGATTCTATTCTTCGTGAGGAGGAATGTGTTTATGTCCAAGCTTTCAATGAGGCAAAACTTGATGAGGAAAGGTTCTTGAAACAAAAAGCTAAAGTGGATTGGTTAGAAGCTGGTGATACTAATTCGGCATACTTCTACAAGACTATTAAAGGTAGAAATCAACGTAGTAGAATTGATTCGATTCTAAATACTGATAATGTGGAGTGTCGGGAGACACAAGTTTGGGTCCCAAGATTGTTTATGTTTCCCCATTATGAGCATGTCCTTAAGGTTCGTCTACGATTGAAATAATCTGATGAGGAGGGGCCTTTTTTCAAATAAAGTCCTTGGCTGATAAGGCGTCCTAACAGGCGCGTGATGTTACCAATGAAGAAATTAAAGCGGCTATGTTTGATATTGGTGATGATCGTGCTCCGGGTCCGGATGGGTACACTTTCGTCTTCTTTAAAAAGGGATGGAATATTGTTGGTGATGATATTTGCAATCCGGTACGTGATTTTTCTCTAATGGTCTGCTTCTTAAAGAAATTAATCATACATTTTTAGCTCTTATTCCAAATGTGCCTACTCCACTTAGAGTGAATGATTATCGGCCCATATCATGTTGCAATGTTTTTACAAATGTATTAGTAAAATTATTACTAATCGTATCATGGAAGAGATTAAGGAGGTTGTTAGTGATAATCAATCTGCTTTTATTCTGGGTAGACGTATCTCGGATAATATCCTTATTACGCAGGAGCTTATGCATAACTATCATAGACATCGGGGTTCTCCTCGATGTGCCTTTAAGATTGACATTCAAAAGGCGTATGATACGGTAGATTGGAAATTCTTGGAAAATATTCTTATTAAGTTTGGGTTTCATAATACTATGGTGAAATGGATCATGGCATGTGTTTCATCTACCTCTTTTTCCCTTAGTATTAATGGTAACATTCATGGATTTTTTAAAGGGAGGAGAGGTTTAAGACAAGGCGACCCTCTTTCCCCTTATTTGTTCACTTTGGTTATGGAGATCTTCACACTTATTCTCAAGAGACGGGTTCGATTATCTGAATCTTTTAGATATCATCGTACTGTGAAGAAATTCAGCTTATTAATGTGTGTTTTGCCGATGATCTCTTTATTTTTGCTCGTGGGGATGTTGAGTCTTCACGTGTAATTATGGACTCTCTTGAGGAATTCAAGCTGACTTCGGGCCTTATCCCGAGCATTCCTAAGAGTACGGCTTACTTTTGTAATGTATTGAATCATACTAAGGCGGCCATTCTTAGTATTATGCCTTTTTTCTAAAGGAGAGCTCCCGGTTAAATATCTTGGGGTTCCCCTTATCTCTTCGGGGCTTTTAAATAGGGATTGTAATATTCTTGTTGAAAAAGCTAAGAATAGGATCGGGGATTGGAAAAACAAGTCTTTATCGTTTGCGGGAAGACTTCAGCTATGTAAGTCTATTATTTCTTCTATGCATGTTTTTTGGGCTTCGGTTCTTATTATTCCAAAAGGAATTATTTATGACATTCACCAACTTATTCGCGGGTTTCTTTGGTGTAATGGTGAGTTAAAACGTGGTAAGGCTAAGATTGCTTGGGAGGATATTTGTTTACCTAAAAGTGAAGGTGGTCTTGGTCTTCGTAATCTTGAAGTCTTTAATTTTGCTCTAATGACCACTCACATTTGGAATATCATATCCTCTAAGGAATCCCTTTGGGTTCGATGGATTCACACATACAAGCTGAGAGGCCGAACCATTTGGGATGTTCCGGTTAAAGACGAGATGAGTTGGGGTTGGCGTAAGCTTCTTCAACTTCGGGATATTATGCGACCTTTCTTTTGGGTTAAATTAGGTAATGGTAATTCTACCTCTTTATGGTATGATAACTGGTGTTCCTCTAGCCCTCTCATTAATTATCTCACTTCGAGAGACATTTCTATGGAGGGTTTTCTTCTAATAAATACCATGGCAGATTTGGTCTCTAATGGGACATTGTCTTGGCCTCAGTCATAGCTCCTTAAGGCACCGGATCTTGGTCTTATTACTTGTCCATCTCTTGTTTTTTTGGTGGCTGATTTGTGGCAATAGCGTGATCGAAATGGAAACATCTCATCTTTTTTCCCTGTTGTTAAGCTTGGAAATACAATATACCAAGCGCGTAATCTGGTGTCCGTGGTCCCGGATCATTTGGTTTTCACATAATATACCCGCTCGTCATGCTTCCATATTTGGTAGTATATAGGCATGGTCAAAAAACGACATGATAAAATGAGGCAATGGATTCGGGGGGACACCGAATTAAACCTACTTCATTGGTGGCGCTTTGTATAAATAATTGCTCGGAATTCCATACAATCTTTCTTTGAATGTACTTTTTCAGCAAAAGTTTAGAGTTATGTTCGCGACCTTGCAGGTATGGATCTTATTCCACCAGTCTTGCAGGATATTCTTTTATACCTTCTTCCCATAGGAAATAAGAGGACGGCTAAAAGTGTTTTCGGTAAGCTTATTTTGGCTGCTTCAGCTTACTTCATATGGGTAGAGCGAAACAATAGAACTTTTAAGAAAACTAGAAGATCCCCGGAAGAGATTCGTGATCTCATTATGGTTACGGTGCGGTTAAAGCTCATTTCTTTTCGGTTCAAGAATACTACTGTGGTGAGACAGCTGCTCGAGAGATGGAAGATGCCTAATAACTTTAGGCTTTATGGAAACTAATTTGTTTATCTGTGTCACAATCAATTTTTTCTGTCTTGATGCAGGGAAGTTGTGAGAAGGAGTCTGATGGTTCAGTACGAAGATTCCCGAGAGAGGTTGTACTCTTTTTTTCCTTACCATGGGTTTTCCCATGTGGTTTTTCTTGGGAAGGTTTTTAAGGAGGCAATTTCACTTGAAAGAGTATCCCCCATACGTGTGGCTCATCGATATAGTGGCTTGGAGGTTCTTTAGGTCAATGGGAAATGTCTCTTAGATGTTTCATTTGATGTGTAGTTTTCAATTAGAGTCATGTCTATCTTTTGATTCCTTAGAAGTTCAAGCTATTGCTTGAGGTTAATGTAGCATTTCAGCTACATTCCATTGTACTTAAAATTTTCTCTGATTAATACAATTTACCGGGGTAACCCTTACCAAAAAAAATAGTCACGAAGATGTGATTACGATTACACTATGTTCATGATACTGAGGCTTGGACTTGTATGTATGCAACTTTCAGCACTGTAAGTGTTCAAGTAAATGTCGTTCAATGCTTTCCGACATGATATACGTTCGTTAGTCCAATCCGTCAAACTAGTAAGAGCTACTCACCCGAACGGGGTTGTCACGCCCAAATAGATCTATTTTATAACACTTGCGCCTACTAATTGTAATTAACAGTTCATGCCACTTAAGCTAATCCGTAATCATTTTATGAAAGTAAATTGTTTGCGTCCATAAGTGAAAACAAGTGATGTATCCCACCGCGAGATATGTAAATGAGTATGTAAACGAGTTTGTAATCCATCATTTAAATGAGTTTGTAAACGTTCATGCAAAAGAGGTTGTAATCAATCAAGTAAATAAGTTTGTAACGAACATGTAAACGAGTTTGTAATCAATCATGTAAATGAGTTTATAAGTAAGTTATGAAAACAAGTATGTAACAATTTATAAATGCGCATGTATTCTCGACACCTAAAAAGAGTACATTAAATGTAAAACGAGAAAAACATAGGGCTATAATACTCACCATCAAGTGAATGTTATCAATTAAAGTATCATCAACAAAGAATAACGTCACAAATAGTCCGTAATGTACCTGAATAATTATAGGGTCCGAATAATCGATGTATTTAGAATAAATACAACAATGTAGAGTATGAACGGTTATATCACCACTTAATAGTTTTGTTTAGTTTATAAGTGTTGAAACAACGTTTGAGAATAAGTGACCAAGTATGTACTTCTGAAATAATTCCTTATAACTTAGGAAATCATTTAAAATCATTTCGCTTGATTTAGTATTTTTATTTTCTATGTAATGATGTTATATATATAGTTTAATTGTTTTGCAAAATAATATTTATAAAGTTCAAAACATGTATATATTATATAATTTCTAGTTAAAGTTCAAAACATGTATAAATATTATATAATTTCTAGTTCAAAACATGCAAAATACATTATTTTGTAAGGTTTTTATTGAAACGAACCAACACTATTCATGTCAGAAAAATAGTGCAGAAAAATAATATAAAGTTATCTAGATTTTATAATTTCAAGTTAAATATATGTACACTTCTAGTATCCGAAAACTTGATATTAATAGTAAAACGTCATTTCGAAGAACTTTGTAATTTTATACTTTGGCCGAATTGGACCCAAAAGCCCTCAGAAACTCTGATTTCAAGTTCAACACTTTTACAATAAGCTGTGAGAAAATATCATGTTTGTTCTCCGAATCTTTAAAAATTCACAACTTTCTCGTTTTAAGTCCGTTTTTCGAATTCTTTATATGTATGAAATCGTGTCGAGATGATCTATCATAATAATTGTTTATAAACTGTCTAAAAAATCCAGTGCCGAAAATAGAAAAACGTTTTTAAATATTTTAATTTATCGAATCTTCGTACAAACTCCAATCCTCCTATTCGTTTTTAAACTCTGTTTTTCAAGTTCCTTATATATTAGGAATCGTCTTGAGATGTACTATCACAATGTGAAGTGTATAAACTGTATAAAATTTCGTGTCAAAACAAATTATATAAACTGTCTGAAATATAAATTTATAAAACTTTGTTTTTATAAAATTTACCAAGATTTAATTATTATAAGTCCTTTAACTTGTCCAATACAATAATAAGTGAATACTTAAAGTCTTCTAGTTCATGTCCAACATATCCAAATAAAATGTCCAAAATAATTATTTATATTTTTTTGGGTAATGGGTTACCCCGGTAAATGTATTAATCACAAGAAACAGTTTTAGTACAATGGAATGTGGCTAAGGTACCACATTAACCTCAAGCATAAGCTTGAACTACCAAACTAGCAACGTGACATGCCACTTGCTATTATAAGCCTAAAACATAATCAACAATACAATCAATTATAAAGTTTAAAAGTAGTAGGCATCTTCCATTCCGAGAGCATATTCATTTTAACTTCGTTTTGCTGTTCTTTATATGTATGAAATCGTGATGAGATAATCTATCAAAATAAAATACTCACATATTTTATAAAAATCTTTGCCGACAAAGTTTATTCAAACTGTGTATAAAATTATTTTTATAATTTGAAATCTTGCAAAACTCATAACTCCTTCGTTTTAATTTCGTTTTTAATGTTCTTTATACCCACGGTTTCCTATTGAGATGATCTAACAAAATAAAATATTTTTACTTTTTATCATATTCGAAACAGTAGCAGTTTTTATAAAACAAACTTTATAAAAACACTTTTATATATTTAATCATCGTAATCTTGAAAAATTCATATCTTCTTCGTTTTTCAAGTTCTTTATATGCACGGAATCCATATAAATAGTACTAATTGAATCACAGGTGTAAATATTTTATAAAATTTCGTAGGTTCACAGATTAAACAAACTGTTTGAATTAATGTTGTATAAAATTTGTCTTATAAACTTTTGACATAATTAAATTATTACAAGTCCTCTAATTTAATTAGTACCATATCCTTGTATATTTTATGTTCTCTAATTTATGTCCATTAATTTATGTCCAAATAAAATGTCCACAATAATATTTATCTCAACGATAATTCATATAATTAAACCAACATTTATAATGTATATAATAAAATATGTTCATGCTTTCCAATATATATGAACATGTGTTTACTTGAATATGTAGTCTTGTATCATTTATTAACTTTATAAAATAATTTCCAGGTGGTGAATAAACAATATAAACAAATGTAAAATATGAAAATAAAATGATTATAAAAGATTATGGTTTATGTTAGACATTGAATGAATGAATGATGATAATGAACACAATCTAATCTAGTTCTTCAACTCGAAATCCTTATTAAAACCCTAGTTTTCACTTCTTAAAAACCCTAGATCTTTGAAACCCGTCTTTAAATAACCTTAATATACCTTAAATATCAAACCTAGTAATATTTGTATACTTGGTAAAAATGAAAACTATAAAACCTCTTGTAATGTAATCTTGAGCCGTGGGTTGATAAGAGAAACAAGAGAGTGTTTTTTGTGATTTTTAGCAAGTGAAATGTGTGTATGAGGCTTACACTTTGAGGTCTTATTTATAGTGGAAGAACTTAGCAAGTTTCTAGCAAAACCATGGGTTAAAAGTAGTTTTATGACAAGAGTACATATGCTCTCCTCCTCCCTAGGAGAGGCCACATCTAGGAGTACAAGGAAGGAGTAAATGAGCTTGGTTATATGTAATTAGGGAAGTATTGTGTAAGAAAGTGGTACATAAGCACATGCATTATTTCTAGACGTAAATTTGTATTATTTGATTTGTGTTTGAAAGCTTGTAACCGGCCATGGTTATTTATTTATAAGAATGTATAAATTTTTTGGGTATTGGGTATAATTACGGGTATTTGTTGAAGTATAGATGGGTATTGGTGTTTCCGTGCATGCGTAAATGTATTTTTATTGCGAAACGTAAATGTTTTACGTAATCAATAAAAATAAAAAGTGAAAAGTCATAAATTATATTCGTAATAATTATATAACATTTGTTTGACGTAAAATTTTATTTGTTTGATGGCAGTTTACGTTGAATGTTGATTTTTAGTTTACGCGATTTAACTAAACGGTTAAAAAAAGTGAACGCATAAAAGTTTAAAATAAATAGTTGAATATTTATTGACGTAAAATGACGTGAAAATGCGAATTGTCACAGTCTCCCCGTGTTAGAAGAATTTCATCCTGAAATTCAGTTTGAGTTGCCTTCCAGAATGGTATTAGTGAAGAGGTGTGGGTTTCAATTCCTTGATGGTGGTTAAATTTGCCGGCGGATTGTCCTAGGGTAGCTAACGATGCGTCTTCGATCTTTTGGTTTAAGATTTGATATAAGATGATGTCGACTTTATAGTAAGATGGTGTAAAGGTCTACCTAGTTGCTATGGTTATTAAATTGGTTTTTCATGACAAACACGTTTTATGAATACGCACACAAAACTTGATATAGATAGAAAATTGGTTCTTGATAAGAAGTTTTAAGGTGACTACTACTCAGCATGGCATGGTCCTTCCTGAATTATACATAGGTGATCAGGCTATGTATATTTGAGGGCTAATGATGTGATGCTCATTTTCGTCAAAATAATGTTATGTATCAAGTATTATCAAAATGGTTACAGTGTGAGAAAATAATTCATAAGATGGAAAATAAGGTAGTTTATAGAATGAAAACAAAATGGTTTGCGAGAAAAACGTAAGATGGTTTACAAGACAATAGCTGAATAGCTCATGAGGTGGTAGTAAAATAATTTATGTGATGAAAACAAAATGGTTTCATACAGTAAAAACAAGATGACTTATAGGATGATAGTAACGTGGTTTTCATTGTGATAAGTCAATAGGTAGTAGCAAAATGGTTTATAAAATGATGGTTTATCAATTGATAGTAAGATTGTTTATTAATGACATCGACTTTGTTTATGAGACGATACTAAAATTGTTTATGAGCTCGTATCAAAATAGTTTTCGAGGGAATCACCTGATAGTTCATAATGTAATAGTAAGGATTTTATAATGTGGTAACAAATTGTTTGCGAAATGATAACAAAATAGTTTGTAAATTGACCATGGAAGCAGTTTATGGAAGGCCATGAAACAGTTTATAATGTGGTAGTGAAATGGTTTATAAAGTAGTTGTATAAATAATTAAGGGACCATAGTAGTTTTAAGGAGTGGCTTGAATGAATAGGTAGAGAGTTAAAGTGAAATCGACGAAGTTTTCACGACACCTGAGTTTGATAAATAATTTAAATCGTCCACATAGTACAACGAACATGTAAAAGGAAGTATAACGTGAATTTCTTAGAGGAAATAGAGTTTATGATGGTTCCAACTTAGGTTTCACTAGGTAAGACGTGTCACTAGATGACGTGGGTGTTTTAATAGTATGAGGCGGGTGTTCAAACTCGAAGTTGAATGGTATGGTAACTAATGGAATTGGCGGACTGTGACAAGTTTCACTGTTATGTAAACGGTGTTATATAAAATCATAAAAGATTTAAAGACCATCGTGTCATTCACCATGTCTTGAGAAATGTTTTAGTATTTATATAAATAACTCTTATATAAATAAATGTAAATATACGCAAGGTAGGGTAAGTGTGTGTGTGTGTGTATATATATATATATGTATATATATATATATATATATATATATATATAAGTCACGTAAGCAAGTAATGTAAGCAAGTAGTGTGTATGCACATGAAAAAGTATGATGTGATGCAATGTTTGTGGAAACGGTTATAGTCTAGGTAAAATATGCAACCTAGTTCTCTATAACCTTGGCTCTGAATACCAATCTGTAACAACCCCCAAATTAGGTCGCAGCGGAATATTGTCTAGGAGCGTTACTTCATGAGTACCTTTGCACAAGATATGAGAGAACGACCTCTAATTGTGTCGTTTGGAAAGAAATCTTGTAAATTTTGGACTCCAATGCACATCAGTTAAGTCAAGCATCTTATTCACCTGAGAAAATCATGCTTAAAAGTATCAACATAAAGTTGGCGAGTTCATAGGTTTTTATAAGTATAAATGTTGGACTCAAATGTTTGTAAAGCATGTATGACCATTTCAATCCTTATAACAGTCACGAAAATGTAAGTCT
>BQNB010069371.1:2191-30236 GCA_026074375.1 Tanacetum coccineum | reverse complement strand
TATTTTTAATTCATGTAAAACTTTATTTCTTTTAATTAATTCAACGATGTAATATTTTCAAAACGTCCATTTAGTGGTCGTTCTATTATACGGATGTGTTTGACTTATACTATACCATACATTGCATACATTGTGCATTGTCTTATTCAGTTTATGCATGCTCAATTAAAATATCGTCTTTATATTGCTCTAAAGGTATTGAGATACCGTAAAGGTTCTCTAGGGAAATGTATTCATATTAATAAGCAACAAGGTTTTACTTTTGAGGCTTTTGTTGATGTTGATTGGGCAAAATGTAAGACTAAAATAAGGTATGTTAATAAATATTATTTACACTTGTGTGGTTCATTGGTTTCTTGGTAAAGTAAGAAACAATATACTATTTCTAAGTCTTCATCTGAGGAAAAGTACAAAGTTATAACTGCCATTACTTGTGAGATTATCTGGGTGATGTGGGTTTTACAATCCCTTGGGCAGAGTACCTAATTGTTGCAGTGTAGTATAATCAAGACTCGGGGGTTGTTTTCGTTCTTTAGAGGAATAGTTTGGGTAGGCTCGAATTGAATGTCACTAAGGTCTAAGGGTTGAGAGAATATTTTTTTTGTATTTTTATATTTTATGAAAGCAAGTAAAATCTGGGGTTTTAAAGGGGGTTTGATTTAAACTAATTAGCTACTAATCTACTTTTAAACTAATCTAACTATGTGGAAACTCGTATAGGTAAACAAACGTGTTCATTTAATCATGCACTACTCCTTAGTTTGCTCTTCCCAATCCTATTGCGCGTCACCCTTGCGGTGTAATGTTTAAGTATTTCCTAATTAATGAACGAATTGCACGAACCTGCCGTCTATGTAATACTCCGTTTAGACAACGCACAAGTAAGGTAGTATGAATACTATTACAAGGCTCCTAAGAGTGTATTACATGCATTCAAACACTTGAAAGGTGATCAACCATATTAAGGCAAGGTAGTATGAAGACTATTGCGATGGTATCCTTTCTACACAATCAAGTTTCCCTAGACGTCTTCGCAAGCAATTAAGAAGCTAATTTTCTAGAGCCTAACGTGCACACCACCAACAAAAAGTAATAGTACATGGAATTACAAACCAAGTTTCATGCAATCATAAGCAAACACTAATAAATTTAGCCTAACATGTTAATTGAAAACAAAGAACATTTAATCAAACAATACATTGACATATTAAAAGATTAAAAGGATAAAAAAAACATTACTTTAATTAAACATGGAGTAAAGGTAGATACAATAGGGTTTGAGAACCCTAAAATCGACCTAATGACTGATAATAATCATTCCTTAAATATTCCTCACGATTTCCACACTTTAAAACCAAAAACTAGGGTTTGTATATATAGAAAAGTAATCACGATGGCGTCGCTTGTTAATTGCGATGTCGTCGCCCCGCCGAATCTTCTAAGGGTTTCTTTAAGTCAGCTACTTTAGACGTCGTCTCAAAAATCTCTGACACCGTCGCTTGAGCCTTTTGACGTCGTCGCAAGGAATTGCGATGCCGTCTCCACGCAGTGTATGCCCTTTTGATATCAATTTTCGTGTAGAGTTGAAATCTTGTTCGTTTCTTCCCAAATTGAGTCCACGTCATGTGTATTTCCTCTAAATGTTATCCAAGTGATAAAAACACAAAAAGAAACGATTAAGCACGTCTTTTGGGCATATTTGCATGATTTAGAGGGTTAAATGATCCCGAAAAAGTGTATAAAATGACACCTTAACAAATACACCTACGAGATTTGCTTGTCCTCAAGCAAATGAGCTTTCTTACTTAGTCAATAGCAATATCGGGGGCATTTAACCTACTCAATAAAGATAGTTCATGGCACAGCCAACTAAACCTCGTAATTAAAGCACGAAAATTATATACTAGCACCTCACATAAGTGTTTGGATTCTCTCTTCCTCTCGGGTGTATAATGAATTGTAACAATATGGAAAACGGGAAAATAACACTCATTACCTGTCATGGCATATAAATTACCCTAAGCTTGATAAAGGATCAAACCTCCACCTCATTGGCGTAAGCATCTAGGAATTACTATCAAAGAGGTCTTTAAAGGGTTGTGATGTTTGGGTGTAGGGTAAAGAAAATATGGTTGAGGGATATTTGGAGAATTTACTGGTGGCAAGTCAATCATTCACAAGAGTACATGTATAAGGCGTTGTTAAGCCAAGACTCGACCATACTAGGACAAAGATATACAAACTCCACATCAAACTCTTCTTTTTCTTTTCTTGACTCTTTCTTGAACATAAACATAGACATAACCAAAATGGCAGCCCGTACATTTTTTCTTATTTTTTCTATTTTTTTGATTTTCTTTTTCTTTTTCTCTTTTTTTCCTTTTCACCTCTTTTTTCTATTTTTTCTGTACATTTTGCCCTGCCATTTGCTTGAAACATAAATAATACATGACTTGGGTTTATAATTGCACCCCTACACTTGAGTTTTTGATACTCAATACATAAACTAACTAATGACTCGAATTAGAAGGATCAACAAACATGGAGTATAATAAGCTCGTATGGGGGTGATAATTTGACTTCTTTCCCATATCTCCATAAAAAAACTACCATGGATCCTAATCGTCCCAAAACTGTATACACTAATAAAAGACTCAACTTAGCAACTATGTACTCAAGCAAATAATTAACTAGGGTTTACAAATGTGATAACAATAATGTACTAAAATGAGTACATACACGAAAGGATAAGGCGATTTGGGTGTAACATTTAGTGGGGTGTAAATAATGCTCTTCATTAATAATCTGGAATCCATCAGAAAATTACGAGAACCGCAAAAAGGCTAGGCTCAGAGGGGTGTACTAGGGATATCTTGCACTAAAAATGAGTGCGAAGCAAGAGTGTGGGGATAGTTATATGATCGAGGTGACCATAATAACAAATACAGGTTTAAAACAAGGGTTTATCCTAATGCCTCTTATCATTTAGCAAATCCTAACCACACGAATACGATCTCACTAGTGGTCTCGGGATGCATCACTAAAACAAGTTCTAGAATTTACTATACTACCGGTACACTCTCATATAATTCTAACCGATGCCAATGCTCTAGAAAAACGACAAAACCACACACGCACGATCAAATCCATGAATGAGACACATGGGATTGCTCATTCCTTAACTCGAGCAAGCTAAAAGTTAAAATTATCTAAAAACATCAAAGATGGATGTTTTAATTCCTAAAGATCTAGGGGTGAGCCTCACATTTTTTGGGTGGAATTTTTTTGAGTGGTAGGGTTTTTGTGCTAGTCATATAACTCCTATCCAATGAGACGCTATTAATACTAAGTTCTCATTGATATGTGCAATACTTTTTTTTAATTTGAATCAAAATTACCGTATACGCTATGTTTGAGTATACTACTCATCTTTCTAAGGACAAAGCAGATGCAATTGAAGGATTAGTTTCTAAGGCTTTATTTCTCCTTACACTTATTTTGAACATTGTCCCCAATGTTCTACAAGTACCCGAAAAACGAATAAAGGGAAAATAAGAAAAAGCGAAAGAAACTTGTACTCCCCTGGTTTTGCTCATTATTAGGGAAGAAACAAGATAAACTGGCTAAATCGACATTCAAGAATCATCCACGCGAAAATCCAAAGAACTTTCAGGCTTCTCCTTTATCAAATATAACATGCAAATCAAAGACAAGAAACAACTACACCACGCGTAAAATTCGACGGGATAATAATATACAACCCTTGTTTATAAGGTTTAGACACTACGAAAGCAATAAAGATAGGATGATTGTACTAATGTAATTGTGGCTTTCTACTAGGATTACGAAAATTAAAATTTTTGGAAATTACACAAAATTACTTTTTCAAAAATTCAAGAAAATACGAAATTTACTGTAGCTGGGCTGGCGACGCTGTCAGAAAAAATTCCTAACGCCATCTCCAGGGTCTGTAAATAAAAATTTATTCGTTTCTTGAAAAAAATTTTGCACGAATATCCTATTAATTATTTCCTGGAGAAATTTTACCGCATAAAGTTTATGCAGTGAGCATAAGTACTGAGAAACGAACCGGAACCAAGAACCGAACCGGAACCGACCCAATCCGAACCGAATTTTAGAACCACGGTTCGGTTCTGGTTCCTCAATATTTCAAATTTCGGTTCGGTTCGGTTCGGAACCGCGGTTCTCGGTTCCGGAAACGAAGAACCCCCCGACTTTTAAATATATGGGATTTTTATGAGATGTTTGGTTTCTTTACGTGATAGTTCAAACATTCATCGTGATTTTAATTTTATTAATACGGTACTATGGTTCCATCCTTGTTGCAACTTTATGTTTATATTTCTTCATAACAATTACAGTAACGCATAATTTAAAGATTCATACATTTTGGTTATTAGAAAGAGTCCCATGGCCGGCACGGGGAAAGAATAGCGTACCGGTATCAGGTAAAAGACATAGATGTGTGAAACACATAAAGAATATTAAGTTTTTGGATGTTTTTTAGAAATTATCGATTCCAGTCGGGTAGAACCGAAATACCCAAACCGGATCCGAGAACCGAGGCGGAACCGAAACATGCTTCTCGGTTCGGTTCTCGGTTCTTAAAATATATGGGTGCGGTTCCGGAACCGAGCTCACCCCTAGCATAAACCACAAGAACGATTAGCACAATCATATGACTCAAACAAACACACAAGACACAAGATACACAAGACGCGAATTAAACTAAAATATTCATTTTACATGTTTGAAAATGGTTCTTAGAAACTGAATATTTTTCCCTATACTTATTTGATGCATAATACCTTTGATTGCAATTAAGACGAGGTTAAAGACAAAACAAAGCATGATTACATATAATTCAAACATAATAAAAATAAACAATAAAGAATAAAACACACGACACACCTAAAATGTAAAAAATAAAAGATTGGGTTGCCTTCCAATAAGTGATTTTCTTTATTTATGAGTCTTGTAGCTAGAATCGGAGTCACACTCCTTACGTGACTCCTCTAATGCTTATTGATGTGTTATAAAAACTTTAAATTTATAGTTCTAGTTTTATCTGATTTCCAACTAACACACGAGTAAAGTATAAACCCCCGTTTATAGTATAGGTTAAGGGTAAGACCAGATCGTTCCTCGGGATTGGTTATTCTAAAAAGGTCGATTGTATTACGAAAAGGATTATCTTATAGACTGTCACGATCTAAAGATAATTGATAACACAACTTCAAGATTATAAAAGCAATGTTTATTCGGGAAACAAGAGTAATGGAGGATAACTTGGGATGATGATAAATTCATGAAATTAAGTATAATTAAAGGAATGAACGGGTAGCTTATTCAGTAGATTGTCTATTTAACATAATAAAGAATCCTTTCGGCCTTTAATCTTAATTATGAAAAACGCTTTAAGATTGGTTCACGTTTGGAAATGACAAATCTAAACTTTCTTAACCAAGTTTGCTAGACATGAGGTTAAGCATTAAACATTTATATATTTGGGATGATGATCATTTTATTAGCTAATTCCCACAAAGCTAATACCGAGTTGTCGTAGACAAACAACTAGAAATCAAACACCAAGTCGGAGCCTTTTGACCTATTCTCGAACTTAGTGAATGATTAAATGATGATCAACAATCCAAATATCTAAATATCAAGTTCATATTTATTATTAACCAAGAATCCTTAGTCATCCCAAATTAATCCATATTACTCCATATATCCCAAATCCCAAATAAACATAAATAAATTACTCCATATTCATAGCAATAAAACACATAACAAACATGTTAGATTCAGAAAACATAATATTCAAGGAGAGAAACATGTTTATACCGATTCCAATAGCAAATTATATTGATTTTCAAGAGTTTCCTTTGAACAATGCTTATAACAACCAAGAATTTCAACTAACAACTTCTATTCAGAGATTTCTAAGATCAAAAGTATCTTTTCTTGATGATTGTAACCCGAAATGATGATGATCAAGATGATACTCCAACAATTCTACTAAAACTTCTTCCTAACTTTCCTAAACTTCTCTTGATTAAAGATGTAGTGAATTATGATGATAATAGAATGATTTGAGATGCTCTTAGCCCTGAATTTTGTGGCCTATTTATAGGTGAGGATGGTGCATCAGTTGTGGGAAAAGAGGAAATCAAGGGTTGCCCAATAATGACAATCATTATGATTTTTGAGTAACTAAAGGTAAAGTGCGCCGCATAAACAAAATTGCGCGTCGTACTTGGTCATTTAATTCAATTGCATTTAACCCGCCATGAAGTACGCCGCACTTGGTATAAGTGCGCCGCACTTTGGCCTTGTTCATTAATTCTTCGCTGGATTCTCTTCTAGATTCTTCTTTTAACGATCGGTAGTGCATTTAACGGAATATCTTTGCACATTTAGTCCATTTTGTCACTCTTAGTCCTAAAACAATTATTACACAACAAACAACCAAACTTTGCAATATTTCATGTGTTAACATATATATATTTCACATATTTTCGAGGGATATTTTATGTATATTTGGAGCGTTATCACTTATCTTACTCTTCATTTTCATTAGGCATTGAATGGCGTTGCTCACACTATCGTCCTGCATATACCCAGGTCCTAAACTCATGCTATCCGAGTAATAGGTCTTCTCCTGGTCACTATCATCACTTGCTATAACGAAAGGTGGTATGTTATCGATTTTCAAGTCCTCTATATTTATATGTTTAAACCTTTCCATTTTATAAGGCTTCTTAAATGTAATTTTTTGCTATCCTTTTCAAACATGACTGTTCCTTCATCCTTATTGTAAACAAGCCCAGTTTCTTTCATGAATAGTTTTTCGAACACCATTTCTCATAGATAGTGATCTATGACAGTAGTAGTATCTTCCACTAAAACAAAATCACATTCGTAAGTGAAGTTTCCTACAAAGACTTTTAGACCTCTAACTCTCCCTATAAAATTGCAAACTTTTTTAGGATTTGATGGTTTTATCCTTGATTCTAATCCCTTACTCAAAATCCAATAATAATTAAGCCTAGACATTACATTAATTGGTGACTCTAAATTGATGTAGGCTTGTCTTTTACGAAAGTGACCAATCATGCATGAAAATTTTATGTTATTATAATTTCATGTTCTTACTTTAGCATTAACCTAAGAAGGTTGAGGATTTTTCAAAAGCCATTCATGATACCCTAACTCTTCTAAAGTGGGGAAGGTGTCAAAGTATTCTAGGTCATCCTCTTCCTCTTCTTCTTCCTCAAATTCATTTTCCAAACTAACTAATGAATCAACACTCACATTATTCTCAAGCTATAACTCAACTTCCATTTTTTTCTTGAGGTGAAACAATTAATTCCTAAAGGCAAGGCTAGATGAATTCACGTTCTCCATAATAAAGAACAGAATAGTTAAATAAAAACTACAAAACAAAAACACAAAGAAAAGATAGACTAAAAGAAGGCTAATGATAAAAAAATAAAAATCTCACTTGATAGGAATCTTGTGAGTAGACCTAAGCTAGATAGAATTCAAAACCTAGACTATTCCCCAGGCGGCGACTCCAAAAACTTGATGTGAGTGGTCGTAACACAAGAAGTTTTACCGTCCCCTAGGCAGTGTACCTAATCATTGTAGTGTAGTATAGGCAAGATTCGAGGGTTGTTATCGTTTTCTAGGGAATAGTTTGGATAGGCTTGAATTGAATGTCACTAAGGTATAAGGGTTGAGAGAAGTTCTTTTTGTATTTTTATATTTTATGAAAGCAAGTAAAATCTCGAGTTTTGAAGAGATTTGATTTAAACTAGAGAGAATTGCAAAAATCGTCCTTGTGGTTTGGCCAAATTACACGTTTGGTCCGTGTGGTATTGAAATTGCAAAAATCATCCGTGTAGGAAACCTTGGTTCTACTTTTAGTCCTTTGTCGAACTAAAATGACTAAAATACCCCTCTATTTGTAAAATGAAGATAAGGGTATTTTGGTCATTTTAGTTTGACAAAAGACTATGTTAGAAATCGAGAAAAGACTCGGTCACTACCAATATATCATAGCATAGCTCGTAGCATAATATTTGGAAACTTACCAAGCTAACTGAGTCAACATAAGACATCCTTATGTTGACCGGCCTAAGGCTAGGTATAAATACCCCTCTCCACACCTTAGAGAGGGTTGGTTGTTTCATTTCTATCAATACACATTTCCTTCTTTCTCTCTCTAAAGTGTTACAACCCTCATTTCTCTCTCTAGACTTTCTTATACTTATTTGTAGGGGTGAGCAACGGTCTAAAATCGGACCGGACCGGCTAAGACCGGACCGGACCAAGACCGAAATAGTCTAAAAAGTCGGACCGAGGACCGGACCAAAATGGTACGGTCCGGTCCGGTTCGGTCCTCGGTCCGGTCCGGTCTTATAAGGCATAATCTCGGGTTTTTGGTAGGACCGGACCGACCGGACCAGACCGAACGTATTTCGGTCCGGTCCGGTCGAACGGGCTATATGCTCAGCCCTACTTATTTGTTAAGTGATTAGATACATCTACAATTGGTATCAGTCGCCATGGGGTGATATCATGAGTTTGTGTACGTGTATATCTTGTTTAGATCGTTCGTTTTGTTGTCTTTTTGGTTTCGTCATTTGAAAATCAAAGCCTGAATTTTTGTGTTTAAAATTGTTAAAGTTTATGTTTTTAAGCAAGATCTAGCCCTAAGATAACTAGTTGTGCGGGAAAATTCAAGGTAAAACGTCAAAAAGGGTGTGTTTTTGTTGAAAAAATACGTTTTTTAAGCCAGCGAAACATGTTTTGAAGCTTGCAAAATATGTATTTTTGAAGCTAGCGATTTATGTAGTCAAGCGAAATATGTTTCATGCGATTTATGACAGGTTAAGTTCAAGCGATTTATGTCATTTCTAGGAAACAAAACTCTGCTTAATTTTTCTTAGGTCAAGTGAAATATGTCAAGCAAAATATGTATGCGATTTATGTATGCATGCGAATTATGACAGGTTCTTAACTCAAGCGAAATAAGTAATTGTGCAAGACGAAACTCTGTCCAATTTTTCTAAACCAAGTGAAACATTACATTGACATATTCCTTGAGAAACATTACATTGACATTGTATTCACATATTTCTTGAGAAACACTACATTGACATATTCCTTGAGAAACATTACAGTGACATATTCCTTGGAGAAACATTACATTAATCACAAAAAGATTTTATTTTCTACGGTTTGTCTTACTTTGTAAAATCCCATGAAATACTTGGATTTCTCGGTTTTAGTGAATATTTGTAAAATCTCGTGGATATCAATCTTAATCGCCGACAACAACATCTCTTAACACAATCCTCCTTTATCACTATTCGATCAATCATTAATCATTTCACTTTTTAATTATAGCAAGATGACTACTTTAGCAAAACACATAATTGTTGCTGGTGTTAAGAACCGTCCTCCAATGCTTGAGAAATCAATGTACGATTCATGGGCAAGTCGTATACGTTTATTCATTAAAGGGAATAAAAATGGTAGGATGATGCTTGATTCAATTGATGAAGGTCCACTGGTCTATCCAACGGTTGTATGAGAAGATAGGCAGACTAGACCTAGAAAATACTCTGAACTCACTGAAGCACAACAACTTCAAGATGATTGTGATGTTCAAGCAACAAATATCATTCTTCATGGTCTTCCACCCGATGTGTATGCACTTGTCAACCATCAAGAGGAAGCTAAGGATATTTGGGATAGAGTCAAGCTACTAATGAAAGACACTGAATTATCATATCAAGAACGTGAATGCAGATTGTACAACTTATTCGATAAGTTTACTTCCATTCAGGGTGAAACATTGTATGAGTATTAATGGAGATTCTCTCAGCTGATCAATGACATGCATTCTATTAGGATGACAATGCAACAAGTTCAAGTCAATACCAAGTTTCTGAATGCTCTTCCACCGAAATAAAGCAAGTTTGTCACTGATGTAAAGTTAGCAAAGAGTTTATATACCACCAAATATGATTATTTGTATGCACACCTCAGTCAACATGAACGACATGCTAATGAAGTACGTATCATACGTGAAAGATATCATGATCCTCTTGCATTGGTAGCCAACTCTCAAACTCTATACAATCCCTATCAGTCTCCATAACATTCAGGTTCTTCAATGTATCCACCCCTAACAATTCACACCAGTTTATGCAGCAGCTATTCATCATTAACACCATCACACTCTAGTCAATCCACAACAACAATTAGTTTCTCCATAACCATTCATATCTTCGTTAATGACACAACAATCTCAAGCTGAAATTCCTCAATTGGATTCTAGTCTCGTTGTTCCTACATTTCAGCAAGGAGAGGATCCGATTGACTACATCAACAAATAAATGGCATTCTTATCTGCTGTGTCATCAAGGTTTCCACCTTCAAATAATTAACTCAGAACGTCTTCTAATCCTATAAATCAGGCAACCATTCAAGATGGAAGAGTCACAGTTCAACAAGTTCAAGGAAGACAAACTTAGAGTTTTGCTGGCAATAGAAACAGAGGAATTGCTACAACCTCAAGGGGAAACTATGCAGCTGGTCAAGCAAAGGTTGTAAAGTGTTATAACTGTCTAGGGGAAGGGCACATGGTGAAATAGTGCACTCAGCCAAAGAGGCCAAGAAGTTCAGCGTGGTTCAAGGAGAAGTTGATGTTAGTCTAAGCACAAGAAGCTGGTCAGATATTGGATGAAGAGCAACTTGCATTCACAGCAGACCTCAGAATTCAGCCTTCCATACTAAAGATTTAGATGCTTATGACTTGAATTATGATGTTATATCCTCGGCTAAAGTGGTTATGATGGCAAATCTTTTAAGTTGTGATTCAGATGTCCTCTTTGAGGTACCATACTCTAATACTTATCTGGATGATATGATCAATCAGGATGTGCAAGAGATGCCATATTCTAAACAAACACATATTGTGGATTTTCCGGATTAATGAGGTAACCAGTGATAGCAATATCATTCCTTATTCTTAACATCTGCAGGAATCACTAGATACGGGTATTCAGGATACTAATTCTTCTACACCAAATGATTTATTAGTTCTATCTTTGGTTAAACAAATGACTGATCATGTAGCTAATTTAGATATGGAAAATTAGACAAATAAAATGGTAAATGAATCCTTAACCGTTAAGCTTGAGAGATACAAAGAACGTGTTGCCATTTTTAAACAAAGACTTAATGTAGATTTGAACAAACGTGAAAAATAAATAGATTCTCAAATGGATGACTTAATTCAGAATAGAAATGCAAAGTTTACTGCTCTTCAGCAGGAGATCGACACACTTAAAGAAACTCTTTCTAATCAGGTCAAAGAAAAAGAATATCTATCAACAACATTAAATGTTTTCAAAATAGAATCTAAAGAAAAAGAATCTAAATACATTGACAAGGAAATTGTTTTGGAAAACCAAAATAAAGAACTGGAAAATATTCTTTGTAAGTTGTATCGATCTACGCAAGCAATGCATATGCTAACGAAACCATAAGTTTTTTACGATAACACTCATAAACAAGCTCTTGGTTATCAGAATCCGTTCCATCTTAAAAAAGCTCAGCGGATTAAACCAACATTATATGATGGTAGTGTTATTGCTAAGGAATATGATGTGATTTCTGTGAATGATGATGAAGAGACACTGATTTTGGAAGAAGATAGTCGATCAAAGATGCTTGATAAACAAAATGATCCAATTTTAATAAAACAGAAAATTAATATTTCTCCAATTGATTATTCAAAGTTGAATAAAATAAAAGAAGATTTTGGTAAACGTTTTGTTACTAAAAATGAATTGTCTGCAGAACAAGCTTTCTGGTTAAAACATTCGAACTATAATCGTAACATATCTATCAAGTCACATAAACCTGTTAGAATTGAAGCTCCTAGTGAACTTCCTAAGGTAAGCTTGGTAAATGAAAGTCTTAAAAAGCTAAAATATCATCTCGCCAGTTTTTACAAGGTCATAAAAAGAGAACCACATCTAATGCTATATCGGCAGGTGCGTGGTGTTTTGAACATACAAAAGCTTGTTTTGTAACTGAAATAATTCCATTTTTAAAAGTTCTAAAAGATACATTTAATGCGTTTGATAAAACTCTTCTAGATGAAATTACTGAAGTTTAAACTATTCTTAACCAAATGGAAGCGGCTGTTGATTAGTGTTCTATAGACAAAAACGCTTTTGAAATTCAAATCAAACAACTTAGTATTGATAATGATCAACTCTTAAAACAAATCATGTCTCAAGAAATTGTGCATATTGCTGTGAATTATGTGGATATTCTTAATGTGAATAAGTCATGTGTGGATGAATGCAATAAGTGTCTGGAACTTGAGACTGAGCTTCTCAAAAAGAAAGATTTGATTGAAAAAGATGTTTACGATAAACTTTTGAAAAGTTATTCAACACTAGAAAAGCATTGCATTTCTTTGGAATTAACAACTCAACTCAATCAAGAAGTTTTTTAAAAGAACAATTTTCATGAAAACCAAAATGCTCCTACATTTAATTAATTATTTGAATTAAATGAATTGAAAGCTTAGTCACAAAAAAAGGACACGGTCATCAGAAAGTTGAAGGATATGATTAAATCTTTAAGTGGAAAAGATAGTGTGGAAAATGTAAAGAAAGACATTGATGAGATTGAAACGATAAACATTGAGTTGGAGCATAGTGTGACAAAATTACTTTCTGAAAATGAAAATTTAAGATATAACTCACGGTATGAGTTATATAAGGGTTTATTTTTCATATGTAATATATAAGGAATATATTACATACATTGCGTTCACTTTTTAATTTATTTATTTAACCAACCACCAAACTATTACAACTTGGAAATCTAAATCTTTATCAACGTGACGCGTTGAGGTAACTATCCATCGGGAAACCCAAATACATTATCCTAGGCCTAATGGGATATAGCCGTTATTAAGATTAGTTCAACAGCTTTGGATCGACGCGCTTTGTTTTCGTTCCCTGTTGTTGCATATTAGATGCTATGCGTCAATCGGTTCCTTCATCATCGAGTGGGTGAGTTCATAACCTCGCTTTTCAATCTTTTGAATGGTTTATAAACCCGCGAGGGGTACTTGTGTGTCTACAAACTCTTATACTTATCGTTTATCTTTCTAACACGTGATTGTTTTAAAGGATATTGTGAGTTTATAGCCCACGTTTTACTTGTTTAACTATATTTTTGGGGTGAGGAACTTGCTTGTTTACAAATGCAGTTTACTGTGGTTAATTACAAATTGGTTCAACATATCGTTTACATAGCTCGCTATGGGATTTTTACTTGACTTCAATTTTGGTCACAATATTTTGTACTTTACTTTTGAACTGATTACGGATTTGCGTAAGTGGATTAAACTGATTAACAATACAGTACTACAGGGTGTTCTTGGTGGGGACACCGGTTAAACGGTGAGTACATATTCTTTAAATAAAGGCCCCGGGTTTCCTGGGTGGGGGCACTGTGATGGGTATATTTATATGTCTAGTCACAGTTCATGAACTGAAATCACTTGGAGGTGTGAGCGTGAATGTTATGATAATAGATATATTAGGGTTGTTGATCCCCGTTTGGGTGATTACCTATCATGGGTTAAATGAACGTTTATAGTCTTTGGTGTCTACGCGAATGTTTTAAAAATAGATTCTATTCGGGAATTGGACAATCACGTTGGCTGTGATTAGCTATCCACTGGGCAAACGAACGTTTTAAACAGCCATCGTGGTTTCGATTGTTTGGGCTACAGGGTCCCACAATACTTACATTTGAACTATTACTGTTAAATTAGTGCATCGGTTTCATGAATTCAAGTAATTGTAATCATAGTTTTATACTCACATGGATATTTATGTGCCTTGAATTATTGTGGCATAATGTACTTGAACATTTTTGGTGACATTAAATTGATCATGCATTCTTTATAAATCTTTGGGATAAGATTGGTATTTTGGGTGACTTTAAAATATGTCAGGAATTCTTTATAAATTCTTTGGCATTTTTACATAGGTACTGTGATGACACAGTGACAAATACATTCATTTGAAACTTACATTCATAATTTAAACTAACCTATGAACTACCAACTCTTTATGTTGACAAAACCATCACAAAAAAACGTTTTAAGCGTGTTTTTCTCAGGTGGATATTGATACTTGGCTTACTTAAAGTGCATTAGAGTCTTATAGATTCAAGTTTTTCATGGTGATTGCAATTATGGGCTAAATGTAATATCAATTTCAAAGGAACATCAACGAGATTATTTTTCAAGCAGACAATTTAGAGGCTTTCTCTTGTATCTAGCGCTGTGTATTTATGAAGTAACGCCTCCAGACACATTTTCGCTTGCGACACGTTTTAGGGGTGTTACAGTCAAGATAAATTTCTGTTGGTAAAAAAAAAATTTTTTTCTAATGAAATTTGGTTTACAGAAGTCATGACTGCTAACACACCAAATAGAAAATCAAAAAGCCTTTGCTAAAAGATAAAGATGGTAAAGAAGTGGATGTTCCATTTGTATAGGTCAATGTTTTGTTCATTGGATGTATCTTACTTCTTCAGACCGAATCGTGTTTGAAAGCTGTGTGTGCCCGTGCTAGATACCATTGTCATTCAAAAGTTTCACATCTTCATTGTGGTTGAAAAGGATTTTTACGGTACTTAAAAGTCAACCAAAATTGGGCCTTGGTATCCCCAAAGATTTGCTTCTTGATTTTGGTAGCATTCCCGCTCGATTAGTGTTTGCTGGAGCAAGCTTGGACAAGAAGTCTACAACAAGAGGTTGTCAATTCCTTGGAAGTAGATTAATATCATGGCAGTGAAAGAAACAAATAGTGGTTGCAAATTCCATAACTAAAGCTGAATATGTGGCTGCTTCAAGTTGCTGTAGATAAGTGCTTTGGATTCAGAATCAACTATTTGATTATGGGTACAATTTTATGCATACCATGATCTTTATTGATAATAACAGTACTATTTGAATAATTAAAAATCCTGTTTTTCATTCAAAAACAAAGTATATAGAGATTAGACATTATTTTATTAGGGATTGCAATGAAAAGAAGTTGATTCAAATGGTCAAAATCCATACTGACAAGAATGTTGCAGATTTACTTACAAAAGCTTTTGATGTAAGTAGGTTTCAATATTTGATTTCTAGTATTGGAATGCTAAATCCTTAAAATCTTTTATTTCTTTATGTTTTTGTAAAGTTTTGTATGAATTAGTATTGTTATTCATGTCATTAAAAGTTTCTGCTGCTAAGTATAATTAGTGCTGCTAGTTATACTTAATACTGCTGAGTTTCTGCTGTTAGTTATACTTAATACTGCTAGGTATAATTAATATTGTGAAAGTTGCTATGGATTGTGTTTTCTTAGTTTTTGGACTAACATTTTGCAGTAAAAACAAAGAAAAGTGTTAGATTGATGATGGAAAAGTTGTGTGAAATAAAAACAGACACAGTGTTTTGGTGAGTAAAAGAATTGAGAGAGTTGGTGAGAATAAAAACAGAAAGAGAGATGTGTGAAATAAAAACTGACATAGTGTTTTAGTAAGAAAAATAATTGAGAGAAAGTAAGCATAAAAACAGAAAGAGAGTTGTGTGATATAAAAACAGACAGCGTGTACAAGTAAGAAAAAGAATTAAGAGAAAAAGTAAGTTAAAAATAGAAAGAGAGGACATTTATTTTTAATGGGTTCTGTGTTTGGAAATAGTGAAGTGGAGTTAATAGTAGGTAACTCAAAAGTTAATGATGCTAGGCATAACTTACTGCTGCTGGTTGTAAGTTAATGCTGCTAGGCATAACTTACTGCTGAGTTACTACTGTTGGGTTACTTACTACTGCTAGTGGAAGTTAATGTTGTTAGGCATAAACTTACTACTGCTGGTGATGGTTAATGCTGTTGAGGGTATTTTCATAAACTAACTTCTTTAAAGGTTTTCAATCATCAATTTGATCGGCTTTTATACTTTCGTTTTATACTCTTCTATTCAAAAAACCCTAAACTCTACTTTCATCCATTTTCAGCATCAAAAACCCAACACAATGACTGGAAAATCTAAAAGTTTGCATATACTCACAATATGGTCGCGTTCTTGGCTAAACCCGCTGAAAGTAAAGGGTTTGAGCAGATTGGTGGTTTTTCTTAATGCACACCCAATAAATGGTTGCTTTAACGGTTATCCTACAATATATATTTTTGTGTATTGAACAGTTCTGGGCTACTGTCAAGGCGAAAACTGTCAATGGGGAAGTACAGTTACAAGCCCTAGTGGATGGGAAGAAGATAATCATTACTGAGTCGATTGTAAGAAGAGATCTTCAACTAGAAGATTACTAATGTGTTGTTGATGTCTACCCAATGCTACCATCTTTGAACAACTTGCATTAATGGGGTATGAGAAAATATCACAAAAGCTTACTTTTTATAAGGCATTCTTTTCCCCACAATGGAAATTCCTTATTCATACTATTTTACAATGCCTAAGTTCTAAGACTACTGCATGGAATGAGTTTAGTAGCACTATGGCATCTGCAATCATCTGTTTAGCTACAAACTAGAAGTTTAACTTTTCAAAGTACATATTTGAAAGTATGGTGAAGAACTTGGAGAATATGTCTGGAAAATTCTTAATGTATCCAAGGTTTGTACAAGTCTTTTTGGATAAGCAACTGGAAGGGATGCCAAGTCATAAAAAGATTTATGTTACACCCTCTCATACTAAGAAGATTTTTGGAAACATGAGAAGGGTAGGGAAAGGTTTTTCTGGAAAGGAAACACACTTATTTCTAACAATGGTGGTACAACATCAAGAAGAAATAGGTGAAGGTTTAGCAAATCCCACTGATCCCCATCACACACCCACTATTATTTAACCATCAACATCTCAACCTCAAAAAGAAAAAAGATTCAAGAAATGGTCAAAGAGAAAAGGACTGATGTTACCTTGTCATAGGGTCTACAACAATGTAGCAAATGAGGCTAACAATGAGCATGGATGATCTCTACAACAATCTTAAAGTATATGAACCAGAAGTCAAATGGACATCAAGCTCAAATACAAGCACACAAAACATGGCTTTTGTGTCCTCTAACAACTCGGGCAGTACTAATGAAGCAGTTAATACTGCTCATGAGGTTTCTGCTGCTAGCACTCAAGCTAATGCTGCTAATCCAATAAATGTTGATAACTTGAGTGATGTTGTAATCTGTGCATTCTTTTCTAGTCAACCAAACAATCCTCAACTTGCAAATGAGGATCTACAACAACTCCATCCAGATGACTTGGAAGAGATAGATTTGAGATGGCAGATGGCCATGTTGACTATGAGGGCAAGAACTGCCACAAGAGGGGACATTTTTCCAGGGAGTGCAGAGTTCTAAGAAACCAAGATAACAGGGGTAAAGAAAGCTCAAGAAGAAGTGTGCCAGTGGAGACAACTACTTGCAATGCTTTGATCTATGTGAACGGGTCCTTGTGGTTACGACTGGCCACGTGCATCAAGCAGAGGACATGAGAGACCAACAAATTATGCACTCATGGCCTACTCATCTTCAAGTTCTGAGGTATCTAATGATTCTACTTGCTCAAAATCTTGTCTTGAAACTGTTGAAGTGCTTAAATCTTAATATGAACAACTATTGGAAAGATTTGAGATATCTGAGTTAATGGTTATAGCTTGTTGGGTTTTAAAGACTTCAAGATATTCTTTGAGTTAAACAAACTGCTTGCTTAGGGTATTATTTGTGTGTAAGCATAACTTAGTCATTGTTTTTTTAATATTTTTTTTTTTTATTGTAATCTAATGAAAATTATACTAAAAAGTAGTTTACTGGTAGTGTAAACTTTCACTACTGCTAGTTACTACTGTTAGTTATACTATGTTGTATATATTAGGTACTATTTAGCCATAAAGGTTACTGGATGCTAATTGAAGGTATGGTTGCTAATAGAAGTTAAGACTGCTCAGAGATGAAGACTAAAAATATACTTAGTACGTTATCTATGCTAGTTACAAAGTTTAGTACTGCCTATGAGTGTATTTTAGTACTGCTTAGAGTAAACTTCTAAGTGGTAATACTGCTTGTGCTCAGTGCCAACTGTGAGTGATTACTACAGTGGATTGATTATGCTACAAGAGATGAGATCAATAGATTGATTGGAGAACATAGATACTTAATGAAAGATAAGTATTAGTTATTTGTAAAGAAGATATGTATAACTTATTTGTTTAAGAGATTACGTTTGTTTATAGAAAAGATCATGATAAGTTAGGAAAGTATTGTAAGCCTTATAGGACTCCTTGGTGTTTATAAAGGATGGGTTCTTAGGGGTTAAAAAATCAATCTTAGCTGTACATCTTTGATATTCATAGCTTCAAGGTTATTTTGTAACCCTATCATATTCAGAGTGATCGTTTCATATTGAGGCTGAAAGTTTAGTAGAAAGTTTGTTTTACTGTTTTATTGTTCTTCTAGTATTGCAAATAGTTTTTCGTATAGTTTGTGATTATTCTCCTATCTTAGTTTCTACTATAGTTGTTATTGGATCTATCCAACACAACTAACGCTTTACAAGTAAGAAAGATTTGTTCATAAGGGATCAACAAAGTGGGTATCAGAGATTGTTGAGAAATTTGAATAGAAGAACTCTAAACTACTATCAGATTGTTAGTTAAAGTAAGATGGCAGTCAAATCAGAAAATACCCAAATAGTGTTTGCACTCAAAACTTCCAGTTATCTAAACAGGAGACTATGATCCTCTTGAGCATGAGAATGTACCGAAATATCTTACTCACACTGATTTATGCTCTATGAGAGGTTATTATGAATGTGATGCCAACCTGTATTGCATAGCTAGTGTTGGTACTAAGGGTCCCATTCCTCCTAAAACTTAATGAACAAAAGCTAGTAAGAAAGATGAATTAAAGCAAAAAAGCACTCTATTGTTGGCCATTCCTAATGTCACCTATTGAAGTTTCATGGAATCAATATGCAAAGACTGATGGAAGCAATCAAGGCCAGAGGTTTGGAGGCAAAAAAGATTCAAAGAAAATGCAGAGAGAGAAAAACAGAAAATCCATTCTGAAGCAGCAATATGAGAATTTTGTGCATACAGATTGAGGGACTTGGATTAAAACTATGATGGGTTTTAGAAAACTCATCAGCAATTAGAAATTCATGTGTAAGTTATCTCTCAGGAAGATGCATATCTGAAGTGTGTGGTGAAGTCTACCATCGCTTTGGAACAATATTGCTTTTAATCATGAGAAAGTTACATTGATCTAGGACACATTGCATGGATGATTTTGTATATTAATCTTGAAGGTGTATGACATCTGATTCTTAAAGCCCATACAAGCTTAGGCCAAACTTCAGAATGGTGGATTTTTTTTATTTCAAAAAAACACTTGCTATATAATGAAGCAGTTAATACTGCTCATGATGTTACTACTGCCAGTTCACTGGGACAAGCTTCTTCCTTAACTTATGTTGATGATGTCATGTTTTCCTTCTTTGTTAATCAATCTAATAGTCCATAATTGGACAATGAAGATCTGGAGCAGATTGATACTGATGATCTTGAAGAGATGGATCTCAAATGGCAGGTGGCAGGGGACCATTGCTTACCATGAGGGATGAAAGAGATTCTTAAAAGAACGACATAAAAGGAATCTGAATTTCAATGGCAAAGAAACTGTTAGCTTTGATAAGACAAAGGTTGAATGTTACAACTGCCATAGGAGAGGTCACTTTGCTAGAGAATGCAGGGCACCAAGGAATCAGGGGAATAGAAATGGAGATGCTCCAAGAAGGATTGTACCAGTGGAGACTCCTGCAAATGCCTTGGTTGTTCAAGATGGGATAGGTGGTTATGATTGGAGCTTTCAGGCTGAAGAAGGCATCACAAACTTTGCTCTAATGGCCTATACATCCCAAGGTTCATCAAGTTCATCAAGTTCAGACTCTGAGGTACATACTTGCTCTAAAGATTGCTTAAAATCATATGAAACTCTTCAAAAATAGTATGATCAACAGCGTGAAGCTCTTAATAAATCTAATCTAGAAATTATAGGTTATCAAATGGGATTAGAATCATTAGAAGCTAGGATAGTTGTTCATGAAAAGAATGAAGTTGTTTATGAAGAAGATATTGCATTTTTAAAGTATGATGTCCAAGTGAAAGATATTTCTATCAAAGACCTTAAAAATCAGTTAGAAGAAGCTTTAAAAGATGGAAAAATTATGATTTGAAATAAACTAGAAAATTTTGAAGAATCATCAAAGAATCTAACTAAACTGATTAATAGTCAAATAAGTGCTAAAGACAAAACTGGTCTTGGTTATGATAGTCAAATGAATGAGAGTGAAGTGGTTCATAGTGTGTTTAACAGTAGAGAAAGTGATGTGGATGATAGTCCAGTAAATGATAGATTTAAAATAGGTGAAGGGTTTCATGCAGTTCCCCCTCCCTACACTGGGAACTACATGCCCTCAAGACCTGACTTATCCTTTGTTGGGTTAGATGATTCTGTCTATAAGACTAAAGTGAGTGAAACTGAAACTAGTATATCTAAGACTAGTAAGGATATTGTAGAAAAGCCTAAAACTGTTAGGCCTAGTGCTCCTATCATTGAAGATTAGGACACTGATAGTGATAATGATAGTGTGTTTAGACCTAAAACTGATCAGACAAAACCAAAGTTTACAAAAATCAATTTTGTCAAATCTGATGAGAATGTGAAATTGTTAAATACGGAAAACACACATAAGAGTAGGGTCTTCCTAGGAAAAGTCAACAAGTCCTAGGGGTAATAGAAGAAACTGGAATGGGATGATGACTCAGAAACTAGGGAATAGTTTTGAGTTTATAAAGAAAGCTTGTTTTGTGTGTAGGAATTTAATTTAAAACCATTTAATCATAGACTGTGATTTTCATGACAATAAAAAATGTAGAAAAACCTATGTGATATAAGGGAAGGGTTACTGGTTCAAGGGGGAAATTTAGACCAGTATGGAACAATACTCGAGAGGTAAACACCAAATTAATTGCTCACCACATCCTAAAAGGATTTTGTTTCCAACAGCAGTGGCAACATATGTCGGACAGTAAAGTTAATGCTTGCTAAGCATAACTTCCAAGAGAAGTAGCAGCATCAATTAGTCTTGTCAGGCCTGGTTAATACCGTGCCCTAAATCAAAAAGTGAATGATGCATTACCAAAAACATATTCTTTTTTTAAACCAAACCCAATTTCACCGTAAGAAGAGCTGTTAACCAAAATTAGCAGCCTAAAACTTAATAATCTTAATGAAAAAGTTAATACTGCTAGGGTTAACAATGTAACTACTGCTAGGCCAAAAGCAGTAGTTAGTGCTGCTGAGGGAAATGGGGAAAATGCTGTTAAGTCCTCAACATGCTGGATTTGGAGACCAAAAAGAAATGTTATTGACCATACCTCCAAAGACAGTGGATCATACATGTTTAAAAGATTTAACTATGTTGATCTACAAGGCATACTCAAGTCAGTAATGGCCTGGGTCCCTAAGAGAAACTAATTCTCTTATTTTGAGTGCAGGGTAATCCACAATATACTTTACAGGATCAAGGTATTTTTGATAGTGATGCCTCTAGGGTATTTTGACTGAGAAACAAGTCATTTCTTACAGATTATCAAGAAATTGATGGTGGATTTGTTGCATTTAGTGGAAGTCCTAAAGGAGGTAAAATTACTAGAAAAGGTAAAATTAGGAATGGGAAATTAGACTTTGAAGATGTATACTTTGTAAAGGAACTTAATTTTAACCTTTTCTCTATCTCATAAATGTGTGACAAGAAAAACAGTGTTCTTTTCACTGAGACTGAATGTATTGTTCTATCTCTTGACTTTAAGCTACTTGATGAAAGTCAAGTCTTGCTTAAAGTTCCTAGACAGAAAAACATGTACAGTTTTGATCTAAAGAATGTTGTTCATTCAAGAGGTTTGAGTTGTTTATTTGCAAAGGCTACAATAGATGAGTCTAATCTATGGTATAGGAGGCTTGGTCATATAAATTTTAAAACTATGAACTAAACTTATGCGGGGAACCTTGTAAGGGATTGCCTTTAAAGTTTTTGAAAATGCAATTATTGTGTTGCTTGTCAGAAGGGAAAGCAAACACAAGGCTCTCTCGTATGACCAGCTGTGAGTCTTCAGCCAACCCTTACAATTGTTGCATAGGATTATTTGGGCCATATCTGTTACGGTAGGTATCAATCATATGATATATTTTCCTTGTTTGTCACTGATGTACATATAGTTGTAGTTTAGTTTGGGTTTTCTTTTTGGCCACTAAGGATGAGGGACTAGTGAAATCCTTAAAACTTTTATTACTGGCATAGAAATCCAAATAATCATAGGTTAAAATCGATCAGATGTGACAATGGAACTGAGTTTCAAAATAATCGACATGAAGGAGCTTCTATGGGGGAAATGGATTAAGAGGGAGAATTTTAGTGTTGCCAGAAAACTCCATAAACAAAATGACATTTGCTAAAAGAAAAAGAATATGACACTTTTATAGAGGCAGGCTAGGATAGCTAGAAGTTTATTATTACCTACTACATTTTGGGCGAAAGCTGAGTTTGTTTTACTTTTTTGTTCAGAATTGAGTTTTAGTGACCAAGCCTTTCCGACAAGACACCTTATGATACTCTCACATGGTTTGACACCTAGTATAAGTTTTATGAGACCTTTTAGGTGTCATGTGACTATTCTTAATACCTTAGATCCCCTAGGCAAATTTGATGGGAAGGCTGATGAAGGGTTCTTTGTTGGATACTCTATAAATAGCAAGGCTTTTAGGGTATTTAACACTAGAACTAGAAAAGTAGAGGAGAACCTGCACATTATACTTTCCTTGAAAACAAACTATGGTTGCAGGGAAGTGGACCGATGGGCTCTATGATATTGGTTTACTAACAAACTTATGGAATTCTACTGAGCGAGGCCCGTTACTGTAGGGAATCAAACTAATAAGAATGCAGGTATCAAGGATAATGTTGATGCAGTACCTATTCAAAAATATATTCTGCTACCATTACTTTTTGATAGTCCAAATGCCTCAAGGATGCTGTTGCTGACTGATGATGCTGGTAAAAAGACTAATGAAGAACCAGCAAATAAGGGTGAAAGAAATGGTCAAGAAAAAGAAGGAGGAGCTTCAAATAAAGAAGATGACCAGAATGTGCAAGATTTTAGAGCTGAATTGGATAATTTGCTTGTTCAACAGAAGGAAGGTTATGCTAACAGCACTAACAGAGATAATACTGTTAGTCCATCTGTTAGTACTGCTGGGCAAATTTTTACTAATGCTGGTGATCTTCCAACTGATCCTCTTATGCCTGATTTGGAGGATACTGTATCTTTCTAAATACTTGTATCTTTAGTAGTAAATGTTTTATGGAATGATGAAGATGTCAGGTGCATGAGGCTCTGACCAAACAAACTTGGAAACCTCATGATGTCAGTCCTATTTCCATAACTAGAATTCACAAGGATCATTCTAAAGACCAGATCATTAGAGACATAAATTCAGCTACTCAAACAAGGAGGATGACAAAGATTTCTAAAGAACATGCTATGGTTAGTTACATTAAAAATCAGAGGAGAACAAATCACAAAGATTATCAAAACTGCTTATTTGCCTGTTTCCTCTCACAAATAAAACCCAAGAAAGTGACACAAGCTTTAACAGATCCAAGCTGGATAGAGGCAATGCAAGATGAGTTGCTACAGTTTAGATTGCAAAAGGTTTAGAGATTGGTTGACCTACCTTATGGCAAGAAGGCTATTGGTACAAAGTGGGTGTATAGAAATAAGAAAGATGAAAGGGTTATAGTAGTCAGAAACAAAGCCAGTCTAGTAGCACAAGGATACAAATAAGAAGAATGCATTGATTATGATGAGGTTTTTGCTCCTGTTGACAGGATTGAAGCAATCAGGTTATTTTTGGCCTATGCGTCATTCATGAATTTTGTTGTGTATCAGATGGATGTTAAAAGTGCCTTTCTCTATGGTACTATTGAAGACGAGGTATATGTAAGCCAACATCCAGGTTTTATGGATCCAGAATTTATAGAAAAGGTTTACAAAGTAGAGAAAGCCTTATATGGTCTACACCAAGCTCCTAGAGCTTTGTATGAGACTCTTTCTACCTATCTGCTAGACAATGGATTCTACAGAGGACAAATTGACAAGACTTTGTTCATAAAGAGAGTTAAGGGTGATATTCTACTGGTACAAGTATATGTAGATGACATCATCTTTGGTTCTACTAAAAAGTCTTTGTGTACAGATTTTGAGCAAATAATACACAAAATGTTCCAGATGATTTTAATAGGTGAACTCACTTTCTTCTTGGGGTTACAAGTCAAGCAGAAAGAGGATGGGATCTTCATTAGTCAGGACAAGTATGTTGGTGAAATCTTGAAAAAATTTGGCTTTTCTAGTGTAAGGACAGCCAATACTCCTATGGAAACCAATAAGGCTTTAACAAAAGATGAAGATGGTGAGGATGTTGATATCCATTTATACAGGTTAATGATTGGGTCATTGATGTATCTTACATCCTCCAGACCAGACATTATGTTCTCAGTTTGTGCATGCTCAAGATTTTAAGTTCAACCAAAAGTTTCACACTTAAATGCAGTAAAAAGGATCTTTAGATACCTAAAAGGTCGACCCAACTTAGGCCTTTGGTATCCTAAGGACTCTCCTTTTTTATTGGAAGCTTTTTCAAACAGTGACTATGCAGGTGCCAGTTTGGACAGGAAATCCACAATAGGAGGTTGTCAATTTTTTGGTTCAAGGTTAATCTCTTTGCAATGTAAAAAGCAAATTGTGATGGCTAATTCAACTACTAAAGCTGAATATATTGTTGCTTCTCACTGCTGTGGTCAAGTGCTTTGGATCCAAAATCAGATGTTTGATTATGGATACAATTTTATGTAACATTCGAGAATTTTCGGAATTTTAAAAGAGATATAAGTTATTCCTATGTTGAATTATCAAAAACGAGCAGCTAAATCACGTTTTTATTATTCGGACTCTAAAGCAATTTGATGTAAAACGACATTCCTGACAACTTTTTAGTTTTGACCGAGATCCGAAAACAGTCAGAAGGTGACTGAAATGTCCTCGCAAAATTTTGAGCACAACGCGTGCCGACCCAAAATAATTAAATTTATATTTAATTATCATAATTTATTAAATAAAAATATTTAATAAATTAATTATATTGTTAATCGAAAACATTTGTTAAAAACGCAATTATTGAAGTTAAAATTCATTTTACGGATAAAGTTTATCGGAAAAATATATAGATGAATAACAAACATTTTAAATAAATGTTATGAAACAATTATGAAATAAAATCGTGTAAATACTCATTTTTATTGGAAAAATGATTTGGAAAACAATGGCGCAAGTTTCGAGATTTGAATCATCCGTTAAGTCGCTCAACTGAGTCCCGAACCATTATTTTACAAAATAATGGCCAACATTTACACTTTTGGCCCCTGTGAAATATTTATACAATTAACCCTAAACTTATTAATACTTGTCATTAAATTTTAAAGTTTTAATATAAATATAAAAACTTTTATAAAATTTCATTTCCATCTCAAAACTTACAAAAAAAAAAAGAAGATATAACTCTCTCTTCTCTCCCTCAATATCCGGCCACTGCCAGCCACCCACAACCACCGCCGGCCGTCGTCGCCGCCGCCGGAAAACTTTTCCGGCGGACTTTTTTCGGCGAACCCAAAATCGTTCCTCATTAACCGATCTATCCATTCATCATATCCACTCGCCGCCACTCGCCCCTTTTTTTCCCCTCCCCCTCCTTTCTCTGATGGCAGCCGCACCGAGGGTGCGTTCAGTTTGGTTCCTCAGCCACGGAAAAGGTTGCGTTTGGTTTATATGTTGCACCACGAGGGTGCGTTCGGGTGGGGTTCAGCAGCTAGGCTGCGTTTGTTTGTTATAAACCACCGACGAGGGTGCGTTTCGTATTGGGTTTACATCCACTAAGGGTACGTTCGGTTTGGGTTTCACATCGAGAGGGTGCGGTTGGTGTTGTCTCAGCCCCTAGGGGTGACATGTGGGGTGGCAGCCACCCTACATGGGTGCATTTGGTTTCGTTACATAGCACCTAGGGTGCGTTTTGGTTCGGTTAAAACAGCCCGAGGGCTGCGTTCGAGTTGGGTTATAAAAGCAAGAGGGGTGCGTGTGGTGTTATATCACCACAAGGATGGTTTACATCCGGGTTTAACAGCTAGGGGCGTTTGTTGTGGGCTGTCAACCACCCACAAGGGTGCGTTTGTTCGTGTCAGCCACCCAGTTAGGGTGCGTTGGGTATATGGCAGCAGCGGGGGGTGGGCAGCTAGGGGTGTTTGGTTTTGTTATAAATGAGATAGGGCTGCGTGTGGTTTGTGTTATAAACAGCCGAAAAGGGTGCGTTTTGGTTCCGGGTCAGCCGCGCCAAAACAGCCACCAAAGAGGGAGTCGGGGTTGGGTTCTTGTACCACAAGGGGGTGTTTGTTTGTTCGGTGGCAGCCGCCACCATAAGGGGCGTTTGGGTTGGCTGCGAAACAGCCGGGTACAGCCGGGTTGTGTGGGTTGGGTTTGCGTTTGGTTGGAATTATCACAAAAAGGGGTGTTTGGTTTTAGGGATTAACGCAATAAGGGTGCGTTTGGGATAGCAGAAATACACAAGGGTGTGTTTGGTTTAGCAGGAAAAGCCGTATAGGGGTGTTTGGTTCGCGGGTCAGAACCACAGCGGGTGTGTTTGGGTGAGCAGACTAACCGTAAGGGTGCGTTTGGGTTAACATAAATTGGCTATTGACTAAATGCAAAACGACAATTAAATATAACATAAGGTTTTATATATATTAAAACCGGATAAATAATGGTGGTTAAATGGTTAAACAAATATGATAATTATTATTTTGCGAGTTTAGATATAATAACGTGAATATATATGTATGTTATATCTGAAACACGCGGGCATTTGAAATATTGGAAAGCGAATAACTGCAATATATATTGATTAAGGGAAAAACGTTGAGTTTTACGTATATGGGAAACGTTATATAAACGGGGAAGTCATGAGGAAACTTATATAATTTCCTATACTTATGATTCACTAAAACTACTATTGTTTTATAAACCGATAAAGGGAATAAATTATATGTTAAAGATATATAAGAATATAACTGTACGAAAACCTGACAACGAACGAAAACTATACTTTCACAAGGAAACGAACTGTTTTAGTCACGACTCGTCGAGGAAACGAAATATAATTTATAAAATATAATTTTATATTTTATAATGGTTATAAACTGTTACAAACATCGGTCGTTTAATTGAATTGGTGTCAAACCAATTGGGTTAATTATTTACACCTTATTATATAATACTTGCAAAACTTTATATACTTTTCATTAATCGTTGGAAAGATTGTCTTTGTTATATAATTCATGGTAGGAATTATATAAGAGTTATTTTTCATAAGTAATATATAAAGAATATATATTACACACTTTGGGTATATTTTCAATTTATTTATTTAACCAGCCACCAAATCATTACAACGTTAAATCTAAATTTTTATCAACGCGTCGCGCTGACATAAAAATTCATCGGGAAACCCAAACACATTATCCTAGGCTAGTGAGACTTAGCCGTTAAGTTAAGCTGCATCTTCTTGATCGAGCCGTTTCGTCTTCCGTTCGTATTGTGCATATTAGATGCCTATCTGTCAATCGTTCTTCATCATCAATGTGAATTAGATGCCTACCTATCAATCGTTCTTCAACCTCAAGGTGAGTTCATGGCCCCACGTTTTACTGGTTTTACATATATTTTTGGGGTGAGAACATGCTTGT
>BQNB010069370.1:0-33511 GCA_026074375.1 Tanacetum coccineum | reverse complement strand
ACAGACCGCGGGAGGCGTGAGGAGATGAGAGAGTTGAGGGCAGCTGATCGTGCTCGACAGCAGCAGATTATTCAGACATCGACTGTTATGTAGACACTATAGAGAGAGATGATTCCACTTTAGGGACTGGTCACCACACTGCAGGGGCAGGTGACAGCCTTACAGGGATAGGTGATGGCATTACAGGGGCAAGTTACTGCATTACAGCCAGAGCTGCCAGAGGAGGCTGGTAGCAGTTCTTAGATTAGATTTTGTTATGGCTAGTCATTTTGTATATAGCCTACTAAGTATTACGGGTTTAATCCCGGCTAGTAAGGCTTTACGTTGTTATGTTTATTTTGTAACCTATGATCATTTTGTATCTGAACCATTCATGTATGTTTTCCAATCTATATATGGAATGGTTGTATTAGGTCACGTTTGTAATCGAATTTGTTTATGAATGAATGTCGATTTGGTTATATCATTGTTGATTACAATTTAGTTGTATATTTCACTGTGTGATGTGATCTCACTTTATTTATCATGGATATGTCATGTCATGGTTATGATTTTATGAAATCTAACGGGTATTGTATTTTCTTGTGATTGAAGAAAATGGCACCAAAACGAGCCACAAGGTCAACACCGGTCACAACAACACCAGCCCCAACAGCAACCACAACCACTACGGTCACTAATGCCCAACTCCAAGCTATGATTGACCAAGGTGTCAGTGCCGCTTTGGCAGCACGTGATGCAAACAGAAATGGCGTTGACAGCCATACTTCGGGAACGGGTGTCAGGGGATCTGAACGCGTTGCTCGAGAGTGCACTTACCAGGATTTCATGAAGTGCAAACCTCTGTATTTCAAGGGCACTGAGGGAGTGGTTGAGTTAACTCAATGGTTTGAAAGGATGGAGACTGTTTTCCGCATAAGCAACTGCTCGGTGGAAAACCAGATCAAATTTTCTACTTGTACTCTTTTAGCAGGTGCTCTAACATGGTGGAATTCCCATGTTATGACTGTTACTCATGATGTTGCATATGCAATGACTTGGGTCGATCTGAGAAAGAAGATGACTGACAAGTATTGTCCAAGAAACGAAATGAAGAAGCTCGAGGCTGAATTGTGGAACTTGAAAGTGATAGGTACTGATGTGGTCAAGTACAACCAACGTTTTCAAGAACTAGCACTGCTGTGTGTTAGGATGTTCCCTGAGGAGTCAGACAAAATTGAAAGGTATGTCGGTGGATTGCCCGACATGATCCATGGAAACATTGTAGCTTCAAAGCCAAAAACCATGCAAGAGGCTGTTGAAATGGCCACTGAACTAATGGACAAGAGAGTCAGTACCATTGCTGAAAGACAAGCTGAAAACAAGAGGAAGTTTGAAAACACTTCCCGAAACAATCAGAATCAACAACAACAAAATAAGAGGCAAAACACCGGCAGGGCATACACTGCTGGATCGGGTGATAAGAAACAATATGGGGGATCTAGACCCCTATGCTCAAAGATTTCAAATTATCTATCAAATTATCGTATTATGAAAATTTCGTCAATATCTACCTAGGTTCCTTAATTAAATCTTACAACTACTCTCTACACCAGACGAATATCATGAAATTGGTATACGCTATTTTGAACGAAAATTAGGGCAATGCAATCGTATAGTCCTCAATTATACATGGCCTGATCAACTATGTATAATTCAGGAAGGTACCATGCCGTGCTGAGAGTAGTCACTCTAAAAACCTCTTGTTAAGGAAACAATTTTCTACTTATATCATGTTTTGTGTGCGTATTCATAGAACGCGTTTACTTTTGGAAATTGAATTAGTAACCCTATCAACTAAGCAAACCTTCACTCCGTCTTACTATAAAGTTGGCATCATCTTATACCAAATCCTAAGCCGAGAAGCCAAGACACATTACTAGTCGCCCTAAGACAATTTCGCTATCGAATTTGCTCGCCATTAGAGAATCTCTTAAACCACCCATTCAACATAAACTTAATGCCTAGTTTCGATGCTATAATCTGTATGGATTGGTTGTCGAATTACCAAGCGGTCATTGTGCGTGCCGAGAAGATTGTCCACATTCCCTGGGGAAATGAAACCTTAATCATACATGGTGACGGAAGTAACCAGGGAAATGTGACACGATTAAACATCATTTCTTGCACTAAAACGCAAACCTTACATGGAAAAAGGGTTTCCTATCTCTGGCCACATGTCACTACAAAGATACTGAAGATAAGTTCGAAAGAAGAAGCGACTTGAGGATGTACCAATAGTTCAAGACTTTCCTGAAGTATTTCCTGAAGACTTGCCGGGTCTTCCTCCGACTCGACAAGTGGAGTTTCAATTGATGTTGGTACCTTGTGTTTCGCCACCGGTAGCGACTGGCACCTTATCGATTGGCGCCTTCCGAAATGAAGGAGTTATCTGAGCAATTGAAGGAGCTATCCCGACAAAGCTTTATAAGGCCAGATCCTCACCCTGGGATCTCCGGTCCCCTTTTTGTCAAAAAGAAGGACAGGGGGGGATAGTGGGGTCATTTCCCGATGTGCTTGGATACCGGGAACTGAATAAATTAACGGTGAAGAACGTTATCACGCTCCCAAGAATTGATGACCTATTTGATACAGCTCACAAGGTCGAGTGTCTACCTCGAAGATTGACTTAAGAATCAGAAGTTAGCACCAATTGGAGGGTTCGAGAAGAAGAACATACCGAAGACCCTGCCTTCAGAACCGTTATGGCCATTTACGAATTTCAAGTTATGCCGTTTGGTTTGACAAACGCACCTGCCGTATTCATGGACCTTATGAATCGGGGTAATGGAGAAACCCATATCTCGGATAAATTCGTAATTGTCCATTAAGACGATATTTCTGATATATTCTAAACAGCAAGAAAAGAACACAAGATACACCTTTAAGCTAGTCTTAGAAAGCTTAAGACGGAGTGAGTTGAATGCCAAGTTATTCCAAAATGTGTAATTTAGGATTCCCTAAAGTACAGTTCCACGTCACGTATTAAAAGAGATCTGATCAGTGAAGGAAGTCATAGGATCCAGCCAAAAATTGAATCCATTAAAGATTGGACGTCTCCTAAGTCACCAACGGAGATTCGTCAATTTTTAGGTCTTGCTGGATACTATCGAAGATTCATTGAAGGGTTTTCGAAGATCGCCAAACCTATGACCAAGCTCACCCAGAAGAAGGTTAAGTTTGAATGGGGCGATAAACAAGAAGCAGCTTTTCAAACCTGTTGACGCAAAAGGTATTGGCAGTGCCACCATCCTTGCATTACCTGAAGGAAGCGAAGATTTCATTCGCATACTGCGATGCTCTCGAAGAAAGGTTTGGCAGCCTGTGTGTTGATGCAGCAGAGAAAAAAGTTATTTCTTATGCATCACGCCAGCTAAAAATCTGAAAAACTAACAAACACTCATGAGTTAGAACACGGGTGCAGTGGTGTTCGCTCTCAAGATCTGGAGACATTATTTATAATGAAACCTAAAGTGTACTGTGTATACCGATCACAAAAGTTTTGCAACACAAATAAGATCAAAAAAGAGTTGAACAAAGCGGCAACGACGTGGTTAGATGTTGCTAAGTGATTACGATTGCGACATTCGTTATCACCCGGGAAAGCAAATGTCGTTGCTATGCATTAAAGCAGGAAAGAACTAGACCACCACTAAGAGTTCGAGCTTTGGTTATACTATTATTTGGATCTTCCCAAACAGATCTTAATGCTCAAACACCGAAGCGCGAAAGCCCGAAGAACATTAAGAGATGAAAGACTTTGGGGGGAAATTAGAATGAAAACGCTAAATTTCCAGAATCGATTAGAGAACAAAAGTTGGAACCAGCGTAACGGATGTGAACCTGTGCCCCAATGGCAGGAGTATGGTACCTTGTAATGGCGATTTGTCGACTGTGATCATGTCACGGTCCCACAAATCAAAGTACACTATACATCCGGTTCGGTGTCCGACAAAAAGTAACAAGACATGAAGAAGTTATATGGTGGCCCCAACATTGAACAAAGGCCGACATAGCCACTTATGTTAACAAGTGTTTTACCTGTGCTAAGTCAAGGCCGAACAACAAAGCCAACAGATTGTTGTTACACCCTAAGGATCCCCTAAAGGGAAGTGGGATAAACATCACCATGGATTATGTTGTACTAAACTTCCTAATTCGTCGCAAGCTACGACAACCATTAGGGTGAACGTTGACTCGACTCACTAAGTCTTCTTTCATTCACACCAATGAGAGAGACCGATCCTTTGGATAAACTCGCAAGATTGTACCTAAAGGAAGTGGTCACGAGGCATGGGATACCCGTCTCAATCATTTGCGATCGTGACCCGAGATTCACATCAAATTTCTGGAGGTCACTTCAGAATGCTTTGGGTACAATAATTTGGATATGAGATCTACCATCCACAAAACAGAATAAAGACGGGCAAAGCGAGAGGACCATTCAAACTCTCGAGGATAGATGCAGGCGTGCTTGTGCAATCGACTTGGAAAGGGTTGGTTAACCATATTGCCCATTGGGTGAGTTCTCATATATACAATAAGCTATCACCTAGCATCAAGCCGCACACAATTGAAGCACTTTAATGGTCGGAAGTGTCGTATCACAGAAGCTGTTTTTGTTGGGACTGAATTGGGAGATCTCAAATACTCGGTCCCAGAACTGATCCAAGCGACCACTGAGAAAATCATCCAGAATCAAACAGAGAATGCATAGCTGCTCGTGATCGCCAGAAAGTTACTCTGACTTGAAAACGTAAGCCAATGGAAATTCCAAGTTGGAGACAAAGTCATATGCTTAAGGTCTCTCCTTGGTAAAGGGGTCGTACGTATTTTTGGCAAAACGGGGGAAGTTAAACCTAGGTATGTTGGAACTTTCAAGGTGATAGAAAGGGTTAGAGGAAGTTTTCAACAAGCATTGACCTTCCAGAGAGAATTGAGCAGAGTCCATAATACCAATTCATGTATCTAATATGAAAAAGTGACATGCCGAACGAAAAAAAAAACCATTAGCCATTACGCGTTTGATGGACTTAATATGGACAGACAAACTCCAATTTTGTTGAGACCCTGTGGAAATAGTGGACCGAGAAGTAAACGTGTTGAAGAAAAGTCCGGATCCCATTGGTCAATGTACGATGGAGACTCAAGAGAAGGACCTGAATCACCTGGAGCGTGAAGACCAATTCAAAAAGAAGTACCCACACCTCTTCACCAAGACCGCACCGTCGTCAAGTGCTGCATCGTAAGCCTTGAGGACAAGGCTCGTTTAACGGGGGAAGTCTATAACACCCTGTGTTTTCAAGTCTTTGACGACGTCAATAAATGTACTATTCATTTTTAGCATTGTACTCATTTGCTTGTAAATTCGTGAATTAAGTTTAAATCGCGTACGCCAAAAATTTACGTTCATTGTAAACGGGCATCAAACAATTAAATGTTTACATCAAGCAAGGGATATATAATTATTTTGAGAATAATTATGGTCATTGTTCATTTATTTTTATCGGTTACGTAAGTTATATTCGTTTCGCGATAAAGTGCGTTTAAGCATACCCGGAACCACAAAAATATTTCTAAGCTTCAACAAATGTCTAGTATTATTTTTCAATGATCAAAAAGTTTATAAAACTTTACTTCATTTATAAAAGTGGCACCCCATTTAACAATAAATAACCAAGACATATCACTTGCAAGTATACTTTCATATAAAAAGAAAACTACACTTTACATTTAATTAAAACTTTCATACTTTCACTTACACTTTCCTTTTTAAAAAAAATGCAAGTAAACATTACAAGAAAGAAAAGAAAAGAAACTAGAAACATCATCCCTAAATTCCATGGGATGATGTCTCTTTTAGGGGACATAAGAACACTAACCATTAAGGAGGTATGGCATGGCTAGTTGTATAGTAAGTTTGACCATAAAATCCTCCCATTTGTCCCTAGATAGGACGTCCCATATCTTGGTCATTTGACCAAGATATAACTCATGCTTACCTACACATTTCTTATACATACACTTCCACTTTCATAAGAATAAACACACATCTACTTCACTTGGAAAAATCAAAACATATTCTCCCCTTTTTCTCTTGTCTATGCCACGGCTAAATAAGCCATCTCAAACAATCCATACAAAATTTTTATAACCCATTTACATACACTCTCATATCATATCTAAGATACCTCAAAGTATTTTGAAGCCTTGATTAATTATTTACAAGTATTGAAGCAAGAAATCAAGATTAGGGTTTTGTTAAGAAAATAAGGGTTTTCTTAAGTACAAGCTTGGGTTTTAAGGCAAAACACGGGTTTAGCATTTGTTTCTCATCATCATCATACCTCATAAGGTCTATTTAAACTCTTTATGTTTTTATAACTTTCATTTTTATGCACATGATTATTCTATTTAGCTTATATCACCATTTAGGATTATTAACATGTAAAAAGAGGTCTTTAATTGTTGTCATCATAATGTACACTTTATTATATCTTATGATGTTAAGGACATCATGTTAAAATGGTCACACAAGTGATTTACACTCTTGGTTAACATAAAAATGATTATTGACAAAACTAGTAAATTAAGGTTACATAAATAAAGTTATGGTTTTAAAGTATGTTAATGGAATTGATAACATGGTTAACTTTGGACACATAGGACTTGGAATGGACAAGGTACACTTAAATATGTATTAAAATTATAATATATATGAATATATGAGATTTGTGGGAAAATACAAAAGGGTAATGTATAAAGAAAAGGTAAAAATGGACATTAACAAACTCAATCAATATTGCTGTCCAAATTCGAAATTTAACATAACCCATTTTATATATTTATAAGTATAAACATTTACACGACGATTTCAAAAGTAATGAAACTTTGTTAAACGGATTAATACGAAAAAGTTACGTTAAAAACGAGTATTACTTAATAAACGAAGTCGTAAGTTAAATTTTTATAAAAACCTATTTATAAAAATATATAAACAGCAAGGGATCAAATTTTTTTAATAAATAATACACATTTTTTAGGATTCCAAAAATGATAAGAATCGTATATTTTTTTTCAATTAATAACGAACTAGTTATGAATTTTATTTTTCGCGAGTTTCAACGCAACGACGGGGAAGAACAGAGGGAACAGAAGGGAAGCGGAAAGGCAGAGGGAGAGAAAGACAGTCAAGAAGGAGATGAAAGACAAATAATACTTTTAAAAAAAACTATTTTTATAAAAGTTACTATTCAGGGACAGAAAGTTATATTTTTGTAAACCTCATAAAAATATAGAACTTTCAAATACGAGAACGTCCTCGAAAGAATCGTTAAAAACGGAGCTATAACGAATAAAATACGACATTTACGGGTTTTACGACGACGAATACGATTTTTATAAAGCTCACGTCTGATGTGAACAGTAAAAGTTACTGTTAGCAACATAGGTTCCGAAATTCAAAAACTGTGTCCAATTTATGATACTCGTCTTGATACGAAAAGATTGAGGCAATAAATGAAACGCGAGAATCTGGGTTTAAAAAACACCAAAAGTTACGCCAGTTTTACTAAACGGTAATATCAACGTTTTAAACGTATAAACACAATTTTACAAAACCATTAGTTGGTGATTGAACTATATAGAATATTTATGTGATTATCAAAGTACTACTATATTACTAGGGAGTTTCATGAATGAAGGCCTCTCTTCAGATGGGCGTTTCCGCCGATTAAGTTGGATTTACGATTTAAAGTGTCCTAACTCCTCGTACGTCATGTCATGACCTCTTTAATTATGATAGCCCGAACGATAGTACGATGTAACAACTATAGGATTACATTCAATGTTATCAATTTAAGAGTACTCGGTACTTGTATACTGACCTATGAAAATTAGGTGGCATTCACAATCTTTTAATCGTGACTCTTTATCTTCGTTAATTGGAATTAACAGGAACTCAAGTGAGTTCATGAGCCCCCTGTTTTTAACATGCTTTTGTTTTTTACAAAAGTATTTGGTGTGAAAACCATGTCAATGTTTAACACTTGGACACAAGTGGTTTAAGTTTTATATTAAGATTACATGTTGCCTAAGTAGGCGTGATAACCCAATCTGAGCCTTAACATGAACAGTTAAATCCGAGCGCTAATGTTATGAATAGAACTATTGGGTTTGACCCACCCCGTATCGGGTGATTATCTTATCCACTAGAGAAACGAACGTATACCATGTCGATATCGGATGTTTCGGGTTGAGGAAGGTGAACCGGTTGATACATCGGGTTCTGGAGCTGCTACTTCATCAATTGGAGCAACGACTTTAGGGGCTGGGTGATCAACACTAGGTCGAGGATTGAGTAATTCGTCAAACAACGGTTGAAACAACATATCCCAGACAGTTCTCGAAGGTGGTACAAATGGTGTTGAAGAATGAGGGTTTGGCACGAGTCCTGAACTGATTATTGCAGGAGTCATTTCATGAAGTGTGGGTCCTGAACTGTTGTGTTCAGAAGCCATTGCAGCAAGCTCATCAAAATCTAGATGAATTGTCTCAATGATTCGTCTGGTACGTCGGTTGTAAATTCGAAATGCTTTCTTCGTGGGTGCATAACCAATGAAAATACCAATATCATCCTTTGGTTGTAACTTGCCCAGATTCTCACTATCATTCGTTGGATAGCAGAGTGCACCAAATACATAGAAGAAAGATAAGTCACGAAGTTTATCATGTAAAAGCTCATATGGTGTTTTGCAGTGATGAAGGCGTATGATGGAACGATTTTGGGTGTAACATGCGGTAGCCACTGCTTCAGCCCATAGAAATAACGGAGCTTTTACATAAATCAACATTATGCGAGCAGCTTCAATTAGCATACAATTCCGTCTTTCAACGACACCATTTTGCTGTGGAGAGCGAGCTACAGATGTTTCGTGAGAGATACCAACCTTTTTATAATATTCACGCAACGTTTGATTTACAAATTCAGTTCCATTATCTGTTCTGATGCGTCGAACAGGTACTTTCAACCATAGTTGGATCATTTTAAGAAACTTGATTATGAAATCTAGAGCTTCATCTTTTTACCTTAAGAACTTAACCCATGTGAATCGTGAGTAATCATCGACAATGACGAGGATGTACTTCTTTCCATTAACACTTGCGACACGCATTGGTCCACAAAGATCCATGTGTAACAGATAGAGTTTTTTTTTATTGGTGTCTTCAGATTTAGGTTTGTGGGGTTTCTTCTTGCTCTTACCTATTGCGCATGCAAAACACATATGGTCCTTTTCAAATTTAAGCTTAGGGAGACCTCGAACAAGACCATGTCTAGCTAAATGGTTGATTTTACTAAAGTTTAGATGAGACAAACGTCGGTGCCATAGCCAGGACTTAGTCTTTGAGGCCTCTGACAAGAGACATATAGGAGAGGACGCCATCATGTCTCTAAGAAACAGAGTATACAGATTGTTGCCTCAAGATCCAGTCAATAAATCAACACCTTATAAATTACGAATGAAGCGGGTATGTTGATGAAAAACAACCTCAAGGTTCGAATCACAAAACTGCCCAACGGAGAATAAATTGTGTCCAAGTCCTTTCACATAGTAAACCCTTGATATCGTAACATTCCCAATCTGATAATCACCATTTCTCAAAATCTTTGCCATATGATCATTTCCGAATTTGACTGTACCCAAAAATTTGTCGACGAAATTGGTGAGCTGAGAGCGATCTCCGATCATATGCTTGGAGCAGCCAGAGTCCAAATACTAGAGGACAATTTGGACGACCTGCATTCATTAAGAGAGGAAGATGGAACATCAGAAATTATGGATCCCCAAGATTTACTGGGTTCCTTTTTGTTAGCAGATACAGATTGAAGAACCTTAGATTTGCTAACAGGAACATTAGTTTTAGAGTTCCTAGGTTTCCGTGAATAGACCAATGTTACAGCAGGTTTAGATGTTTCATTATCTAGAACAACTGGTTTCCTAAGGGGCGCTTCAGTAGTAGTGGTAATCCTAGTTAAAGGGCACGCATTTCCTACGATAGTGAAGGTCCGACCAGTAGGTCTCCAAATATATCCAATAGTTGTAAACATCTTTCCTGTTGGTTTCCAAACTTTTCTCTTTGTTTGTTTCTTAGCAGATTTAGATTTTGCACGAGCATTCACATTATTGATATAATCAAGAACACACAAATCATGATTATCAGAAAGCATGCAACCATTACACTTAACACATTTAAGTTCAGAATTAGCATTAAGCTTGGAATGCTGCACATGAGCAGTTCCTTTAGGTGCAACAACATGATCTTTATTTTTCAAACTAGATTTAACTTTCCTAGGGTGGGCTTCTACTTTATTCATCTGAGTACTACTTTGTGTTTGCAGAATCTTATCTTTCTTTGTATTGCCTGAAGGCTGTGATCCGCTAGCACTAGTAGATGGTTTTACTCCTGTAGAAGACAACATAGGTTTGTTAGAAGCTAGGTTTGATGTAGAGGCCTTTTTTGTGATTGTGTTTCTTGAGGATGTGACGGGCTCAGTGAATCTAACTCTTTTGACTTTATTCATTGGGGTCACAGCCACTAATTGTTCTCCGGAATTGTTGATACTAGGGCAGGTTTTACTGATTTTTGAAAGCAACTCCTGAATTAGTTTAGTATACTTACAGGCAGATTCTAAGGTTGGATCTAGGGGATAGTTTGCTTTAATATGATCGACTAGATCCCTAAGAACTGCAGCTTCTTCCTGAGTGTGCTTAATATAGGCAGAGTGAGCTGACCTTTTGTTCAACAATTTAGGGGTTATTGGTTCCGTATTAATCTCTGGATCACTAGGATGATGTGTAACTTCATTATTAGCTAAATCTTTTCCTTTGAGTTTCCTCAATTCATCCTTGAGAGTTGTAATTACCAAAACTTTTTCCTGAAGACAAGCATTTAAATCAGAAATTTCCACAGACTTTAGATTGACTTGATTAGTTAAGTCAGCACATTGTTCTTTTGATCGAACACGTGCTGGTTTAATCGAGTCATAAAGTTGCTTATAGGTCTGTTTCAAATGCTCATTCTCAGCAATAAGCTTTGTCACCCTATGATCCAATTCAATATTTATGGTTTCAATCTCTTCTAAGTCCTGTTTGATCTTATCCTTATCCATATTTCCACTGAGAGATTTAATTCTCTCTTTCAACTTCTTTATGACCATGTCTTTCTCTTGGGACTGAGCTTTCAATTCATTTAATTCAAACAATTGATCAAAACTTGGAGCACTTTGATTTGAAATAGAATTGTCCCTTTGAAAAATTTCCTGATTAAGTTGAGTATCAACTTCTAACGAAATGCAATGTTTTTCAAGAGTGGTAAACCTTTTGAACAGTTTATCGTAAATCTCTTTTTCAACAAAATCCTTTTGAAGCTCAGTCTCAAGTTTGAGACACTTTTCACATTCATGCACATTCACAGAGGCAAAATCCATAGAGGAATTTACAATCAAGTTCACAATATCTTTGCTCATCACTTGTTCCAAGAGTCGTTCATTTTCGTTCAAAGCTTGATTCATTTTAACTTCAAATGTTTTTGACTCTACACGATGTTGTTCCACAGCCTGTTCCATTTGATAGAAGACATTTTGGACTTCAGCAAGTTCATCAACCAATTGTTGGTTGAATGTACTAAATAAGTCCTTCAGAGCTTTTACAAATGGAATTATTTCATCCCTAAAACAAGCTTTTGTATGTTCGAAACCCCACGTGCCCTCAGTGATAGCTGTGGGCGTGGTTCTTTCTTTGACTACCACATCAAAGTTAGCAAGATGGTATTTAAGTTTCTTCAAACTCGTATTAACCATGCTGACTTTTGGAAGTTCTTTAGGAACCTCAACATTGGTGGGTCTATCAGAAAGATCGGGTTCTGAGGAACTCACAGAGTTATGCGACCAAAAGGCTTGTTCAGCAGATAATTCAGTTTGTGGAACAAACCGTGTTTCAAAATCTTTATAAAGTTTATTAAGAGCAGCATAATCGATTGGTGTGGTATCAATTTGTTTTATCTTTTCTTGCATCATATTATCCTTATGTTTTAAAAGCATTTTTGAACGACTCTCTTCAGCAAGTGTTAAGGTCTCTTCTGAGTCAGGGATCACAATAGGATTGGTTTTCTGAATTATATCACCAACATATAGCATAGGTTCCAACTGCTGAGCTTTCTTCAGATAGAAAGGATTTTGAAAACCTAGAGCTTGTTTAGTGGTATTATCATAGAAAAACTGAGGTTTTGTCAACATGTGAACAGTTTGTGCAGATTGATCTCTTTTAAAAACGATATTATCTAGGTGTTTGATCTGCTTTTCTAAGGCTATTTCCCTATCAAGGTTTCTAGATTCTTCTTTCTTAAAATCATTTTTGAGAAGTGTAACCGTTTGCAATAAAGATTCCTTTTCTTTTAAATGTTCTAAAAGAGTTTGTTTAAGATGATCAATCTCTACAGACTGTGCACATGAATCTGAAACGTTATCTTGACTCTTTAAATCAACGTTTTGTCCTTCTTTCAACACTTTAACTTGTTCCTTATATCTTTCAAGCTCAGCAGTTAAAGTATCATTGACACTTTTATTTTCCTGATTAGTCTTGGTACAATTAACTACTTGGGTCTGTAGTTGTTCAATCACAGATAATATCAAATCATCTTGTTGTGTAGAAGAGTTAGAATTTTAAACAGCTACTTGTTGTGATTCAATCAGATACTGAGAATAAGGAATGATATTGCTATCACTTGTTATTTTAGTCTCTGAATGGATCACAACATTTGACTGTTTAAAAGACGGCATAGCCTGCACAGCTTGATTAGTCATATCATTATTCACATTATCGTGATTGTGTACCTCAGAAAGACCATCTGAACCATAATCAGATAAATTCGCCATGAGAGCAACTTTGGCAGTGTTGAGTTCATCACAATCAGAGTCATATGCATCCAAATCATCGGCTTGATAAGTAGTATTGTAAGGAATGACAGTCTGTGTGGTTTGACCTTTTGCAGATCCTAGAGTGTAGGTCTTAGTAGTATCCGCAGCAACAGAAATTTGTCTCCCCTTAGAGAGAACATCTGAACCAGAACTTGAGATATTGGCCATAAAACTTGGCTGTGTATTAGGTACGTCGTCATAATCTGAATCATATACCTCAACTCCATCTGGTTGGAAGAGTGCATTAGTTGTCACTATGAATGCACCTGGACCAGAATCAACTTTATCTCCTGCGTCTACCAAAATTGCAAGTTGTTCTTTGCTCAACTGAATCCCTGCTTCCTGAAGTTGTACTAGTAACATCTTTTGCTTGAAGCATTCAGCATGTTGTACCATATTTGAGTGAGTATACTTCCTTGTCATATCATCATTACCCGTTGAACAATTACCCACATAACTCAGAGTCTGTCGTTCAGGCATATCAACTTGGTGCATTGGGTTTGATGAAGTCTCTAGTTGATTATTGGATGATGGGTAAATTGAAGCAAGTATGGTACTCATGAATGTCAAAGCTTTGGTTAAGCATTCAAGTGGATCATCAGTTGGAAGAAAGTATGGTGCAACAAGTCTTGAATCAACTTGTATAGGATCTGCTGATGACATTAGACAAACAGCTTGTGCTTGAGATGCTTGGTGATGAATCACTTGAGATGATTGTGGATGAATCACTTAATATGATTAAGGATGGATCACTTGATATGATTGAGGATGAATCATTGATGGTTGAGGATAAATCACTTGAGAAGCTTGTGAATGAATCGTTGAAACTTGATGAGGAACACTTTAAATATGTGATTGCCGATTGTAAACTCTCTCATTCATGTTAAAAAATTTAAAGTAATTGATGTGTGAAATCAAATTTGTGGACCTTTTGTTGATTAAGTGATTGTTGTTGTGGTTTGAAATCAACTATCGTTCACGGGAATTTACAAATCTATGATTTAAACCGAGAAAAGAATTAAATCTTTCGCGGGATTTTACAAAATCAAGAAGAAACCATAAAACAATAATTAATCGTTATGAAATCGTTGTTGTTGTTGTAGAACTTGAGCTTTTGTTGACGAATGATGAGCTAAAATGATGACCAATTCACAAACTTTGAGCTTAAAATAATTAATGAATGTTTAAAACTCAAATAAGGACTAATGGTGCAATGACGAGTCACTTTGGATGAGTAACGGGCTGTTTTGTAGCAATTAAGGACAAACGGTGTAAAACAGTTTCAACTTGAAGGGTTAGAAAACAAGCCAAGGACTAACATGAATATGACTTTGAGTGCAGGGGCTGCATGTGTACATTTGTCAAACTAATTAATTATAACAAATTTTTCCCTCTATTTTGTATCGTCTTTTTCGTTTTTAAATTTCTAAATTGAAATGATTGGAAAGTTGATCTCGCATGATGGTACGGTTATCGCCGTTGAAAAGCAAATATATCACGATGATCGAAAACGAGTCACGATCACAATGGTATAGGTTATAAGACCCATACTTAACCGACACTCGAAACCGTAAAACCCAAAACGACTTAAAAACGAGAGATTTTGTTTCCGTAAACTTGTTAACTTGGTTCCTAATACTTTTGATAGTTTGGTTCCTACAGGAAAAGCTAGTTGTTCGGTTTGTAAAGCGAGTTGTTCGGTTCTAAACGACAAACGAGTTGTTTGGTTTCAAAGCAAGACAAGTTGTTCGGTATAAAAAAAACAAGTTGTTCGGTTTTCAAGCAAATCGAGTTGTTCGGTATCACATGAATGAGTTGTTCGATTCCAAAAGACAAACGAGTTGTTCGGTTCTCCAAGCAAACCGAGTTGTTCGGTATCACTTGAATGAGTTGTTCGGTTCCAAAGAAAAACGAGTTGTTTAGTATCACTATGATTCGAGTTGTTCGGTACTCAAAAGAATTTAGTTGTTCGGTACACAAGAAAAATGGTTGTTCGGTAGTGACAAAATATCAAACACCTTCTGCGCACCTTTTTCTTCTCTCTGTTTTAGCGGAGTTTGTTTGTGTTTCGTTCCACAAAACGTCCATTCTTCTTGTTCAACCCGCGTACAATATAAGCAACCACAAGATTAAGCCCAGAAAATAAACCAAGAAAAAGCAACCGTAATAAGCCAAGACAACAAAAACCCACGAAACCTTTTTTTATCTTAAAAAGTGAACACTCATATGCCAAAAGTTAAAAAAAACTATATATTCAAACTGAAATCACTGTTTCAGTCCAGTAGGCCCACGACAGAATATGTTATAGAAATTTTTTTGGTCTATTTCATCAAATAAGAAAAGTAGAAAGAATAAGCCGAAAGTATGAAAATCTTATTAAGCTGAAAATAAATTTGAAATAAGCCAACCGAATAAGCTCGAAATAAGATACCACAACAAAATCATTAAAGGAACCAAGATAGAACCATGGCTCTTGATACTAATTGAAGGATTTGTAATTTCACACACACTTATTAACTTAGAGAGAGAAAGCTAGAGAGAGAGTGGATGGGAGAACACACTTAAAAACACATACAAGATATGAGAAAATGCATTCAACCAACACCCTCTCCATGTGTGGAGAGGGTTTATATAGTTACAAGATATGGGCCGGGCCGGGCTTTCCTTGGACTTTCTATAAGCCGGCCCGGTTAGCTTACTAATTATTACATAATATTGTTTAACTATTATAAAGGCTCGTGAGATTGATAATGGTCGTCACTTCACTAAAAACTGAATTCCTAACACCTGACTTTTCACTCGTCCCAAACCAAGCTTAAAAACGAAATCACCGTTAAATATGAGCTAAGATGCTAACACTACTCATACTAGTACCTTGTAAGAAAATTGCAATATTTTGAATTTCAACCATTGATCAACCTTTTTAAGAAAATTGCAATATTTCTATTGCTTTACGTTCCACCCAAGAATTATGATTTTGAAGGCGAGATCATTCCATGTAGCGACTTTCTTGTCGGCACATTCCAGCCGAGACCGGCTTAGGTGACCAGGCTTTTGACACCCCACAGAGAATAGTATCGGAACTCACGGACCTTCGGTTTCAAAAATTCTTAGGCTTCCCGTTAATAAAATAATTTATTTTAGAAAAACCACAATCTTAAAATGAATTAGTCTTAGTTCAAAGGCATATTTGAATTTAAGAAAAAGAGATTTTCCCTATATTTATTAAATCACATATATCACACTTATCATAATTATATTTTTAACAAAGGAAATCCTCGACCTTTTAGAAGGCTGCAACATCGGTTGTGAGCCGGCAAGATGTAGCAAACTTTTATCCGTCTCGGATTATTATTCTCACTATGGGCCTTCTTTAGAAGGCTGCAACATCGGTTGTGAGCCGGTAAGATGCATCAAACTTTTATCAGCCCACAGTTTATAATTATTACTCATCATTTTTTTTAATTTTATATTACCACGATTGATTGTCGACTTTTATACTAAATATATAATATATGATAAAATATAAAATATATATAAGTCTAAAAATCAACAAAATCAATAAAACCGAGACACGATATAGAAAAAACTTCTTTTTAGAAAATTCAAGTATTAATTTGAACTAAGACTAAATAAATTAATGTTGTCGACTACATTAATAAAGCTTCAATATAAAAAATTATTGATTTAAGTTTAATTTTCGAGGATAGCACGTATTATTAGTCTGGTTTAGAAGCTTACGGGAGAAAAAGCCACAAACTACACTTATGGGCTCTTAAGATTTCCAACTAATCCTTGTTTAGCATCTAACTCATAATTAACTCTATCATTTTTTGTTCTTTGCAAATTTAAAATCTTTAAAAAGATACGCGAATGTTTAGTCTAAAAGTTAAGGAACAAGCTAGAGCGCAACATGCTCGATCGGGTCAAAATTTATTCTTATTCTACCCAGCAGGAAAGTCAAAATTATGACAAAACACTTATTTCATTTTTGGAATTTTTAAATTTTTTTCATTTTTTTGGTGTTTTGGTGGTAAAAACAGGATTACATGAAAACAACGGCTACATGTATAATCAAATCGATAGATCCCCCCCCCCCATACTAGAATTGAACATTGTCCTCAATGTTTTAAGAAGGGTCTCTACGTTAATCTAAAGCCGTTTATTAAGTATGCTTACAGATAAACGTTAGTCGATAAGATTTGAATATTGGATTCCCAAAATGAAGCTGAGGATGTGAAGCTCGAGTGAACGAAGGACAAAAACCGTGAGCACGAGAGGCTTCAAAAATCTGGGACAATCCTGGAAAATCATCACAAAAACACAAGCACACGAGAATGGAAGAGGCACACCTCCTCACGTTACACTTATTAGAAAATAGAAAGAAGATAGAAGGATAAGCATGGGTTTCCTCCCACGAAGCGCTTGTTTAAGGTCACTTAGCTTGACCTGTCCGCGAATTCATTGGTCCTTAGGGAAAGTTTGGAGATCCAAGACAACCATATGTGGTACGTCCTCTCCAAAGTAGTGCTTAAATCGATGACCATTCACCTTGAAGTTTGGCCCGTCGGTTTGAGATAACTCGACGGTGCCATATGGAAATACTTGGGTAACGGTGAATGGTCCAGTCCAGCGGGTCTTAAGCTTGCCCGAGAAAATCTTTAATTGAGAATTAAAGAGGAGGACTCGATCATCAACGTTAAAAACACGGTTCTTGATCTTGGAGTCATGGATCCTCTTTGTCTTCTCTTTGTAGATCAAAGAGTTTCATTGGCTTGTATGGAGTTCAATTTATTCATTCATTTGTTGACTTTTCGGTGATCGCACGCGAAAACAAGGTCATATTTGAATGTTTCAAGGCCAGTAGGCTTGTTGCCTCAAGCTCGATAGGTAAATGACAGCCTTTTTTTATTTTTTTTTTTTTTTTTGTTTTTACTAAACTTGTAAAGGGGTGCACTCGGATGGGTTTCCTTTGGTCTTGAATGCGGTACGAAAGGCCCATAATGCATCATCTAACTTATCGGACCACGAAGCACGGTTTTCACCTATGGTCCTCTTAAGAATTCGTTTCAAACCACAATTTAAAACCTCAACTTGCCCACTGATTTGTGGGTGATACGCGGTGGAGAGACGGTAAGTAATTCCATATTTAAGCATGACCTTTGCAAATTGGTCATTGCAAAAATGGGTACCACGATCACTAATGATAGCACGAGGGGTCCCAAATCGGGTGAAGAGAGATTTTAAGAATTTGCAAACAACTCAGGTGTCATTGGTGGGGGCGCTTTTGCTTCAACCTATTTTGACAAATAATCGACGGATACGAGTATATACTTGTTCCCTCGTGAATACGGGAATGGTCCCATAAAATCGATGCCCCAAAAGTCAAATATCTCATAAACTTGGATTACATTTTGTGGCATTTCATCCCTTTGTGAGATTTTTCCTTGACGTTGACAAGTGTCACATCGGGTGACCAAGTCATGGGCATCTCGGTAAATAGTCAGCCAATAAAATCCGGCATCAAAGACTTTCTTAGCGGTGTAATTGGCACCATGATGTCCCCCGGTGGGTCCATTATGGCAAGCCATGAGGATATCATGGGCTTCTTGGCCAAAAATACACCACCGAATCACTTGATCCGCACAAATTTTGAACAAATAGGGGTCGTCCCAAAAGTAATGCTTAACATCTTTGAAAATTTTCTTCTTTTGTTGGGACGACATCCTTTTCACGACAAAATTCCCCGCATGGTAATTTGCAAAGTCAGCAAACCATGGGGTACTATTATTACTACGAAAAGTCACCATACCAAGTGTGACGAGAGGAAATGTTTTCGTAATTTCCTTTTTCTCGATCTCACTTTGGTAGGGGTTCTCTAACCTAGACAAGTGGTCGGCCGCTAGATTCTCCGCTCCTTTTTTATCACGATATATATGTCATCAAATTCTTAGGTAGGAGAAACTCCAACAAAAGCATCTCGTTTGGAATCTTGTTTAGCGAGAATGATACTTAAGAGACGAAGCTGGTCCGTTATACAATAATTGTTCTTTACAAGACAAGATATGGCCAAAATTTCTCGAAAGCATACACTATGGCTAAAAGCTCTTTTTCCGTAGTAGTATAATTGAGTTGAGCGTTTTGGTAGAGTCTTGTTTGCCTCCCCCATCATCCCTTCCCTTCGTGTATCGGTTGAAATGTTTGTTTACATTGCCCCAAGCCCGTTTACCTCCCGCCAAAGTCACTAGCCATCACACATAATCTCAAAGGTAGGTCCCAATCGGGGGCAACTAAAATTGGTGCTTTGGTCAATTTCTTCTTAAGGGCATTAAATGCCTCTACACATTCCTTGGAAAAGACAAATGGGGTTTCTTTCTCTAGAAGGTGGGTCATTGGTCGGGAGATTTTTGAGAAGTCTTGAATAAACCTACGGTAAAATCCGGCATGTCCTAAAAAACTTCTAACTCCTTTGACGGTTGTGGGATGAGGTAGTTTTGCTATTACATCAACTTTGGCTTTATCGACCTCAATCCCGAACTTAGAAATTTTATGGCCGAGGACGATGCCCTCTTTGACCATAAAATGGCACTTCTCCCAATTTAGAACAAGATTGGTGTCTTCGCACCTTTTGAGCATTTTGTCTAAATGGGAGAGGCATGAAGAGAAGGAATCCCCGAAGACCGAGAAATCATCCATGAAGACCTCCATTGTTTCCTCGATCATGTCATGGAAAATGGCCATCATGCACCTTTGGAACATGCCCGGAGCATTACATAAGCCAAAAGGCATGCGTCGGTAGGCAAAATTTCCATAAGGGTAAGTAAAGGTGGTCTTCTCTTGGTCCTTTGGGTCAATTGGTATTTGAAAGTAACCCGAGAAACCATCCAGAAAATAGTAGTTTTCATTTCTCGCGAGTCTCTCAAGCATTTAGTCCATAAATGGTAATGGGAAATGATCTTTACGGGTGGCATCATTTAACTTTCGGTAGTCATTGCATACATGTCATCCCGTAATCAATCGAGTAGGTATCGATTCATTATCATCATTTTCAATCACGGGTATACCACCTTTCTTGGGCACACAATGGACGGGGCTAACCCACGGGCTATCGGAGATGGGATAAATTAATCCGGCTTTAAGAAGTTTGATAACTTCTTTCTTGATAACCTCATAAATTTTTGGGTTAACCCGTCTTTGATGTTGCACCGTGGGTTTAACATTATCTTCCATCAAAATCTTATGAGTACAAAACTTAGGATCTATTCCCTTAATATCCGACATCTTCCAAGCTATGGCACGCTTATGTGATCTAAGAACCTTAAGAAGAGCGGTCTTGTCCTCATCTTTTAAGTCTTTAGCGATTATGACGGGTAATTTATCGGTACCCTCCAAAAATGCGTACTCAAGATGAGGAGGTAAGTCTTTGAGCTCAAGCTCGGGGAGTTCATCACTAGAAGGTTCAACGGTCTTAAGTTCCTCAAATTTTTGTTCTTCCGGAGGGAGGGTGGAAGTTGGGTCAGAATTAAGCAATCTTTCAAGGGTGAGAAGGTCTTCTTTTGGATCGAAGTCGGCATCATCAATTCCCGGTGGAATTGATTCGCTAGTAAGACAAGCTTTGATTTCTTCCAAAATGAAGTCACCTCCCTCAAAAGGAGTGAGAGAGGTGGGAGAAGTAGAAAGGATTGGTTCCAAAGTTAGGGTGGGATTGCCACTCTTGGAAATGTTCGAAAATCCAAGTACTTCTTGAGCAAACTCCTCACAAGCTACATCGATAACATCGACTCGGTTAACCGATTCAATAGTATTGTAGGAGAATGTCTTAGTATCACCAACTTTGAATGTTATGGATTGGTCATCATGTCGAAGGGTCATTTGTTCACCGTGAACATCGATTAAAGCTCGTGCCGTCCTCAAAGATAGGTATCTCCGGCAGAAATCACAAGGAAACCATGAGGATCTGCAATATAATCCAACGGACTACGAAGTCGGCTGGGGAAAGAGAAATGTTCCAACTTTCACGAAAACATCCTCGGCGATGCCGGTAGGAGTAGAAATCTTTCTGTCGGCAAGTTAAAGTATCATTTGGGTCTTGGTCAAATCCGGGAGATTTAGCTTTTCCCATACGGAAAAAGGCATTAGGTTGATGCTTGCACAAAGATCGGCCAAGGCTAAGCATTCATCCATCTCCGGAAAATCACACGGTTAAGAGAATATCTACAGAGGTATTCTCCAGTTTTTGGGGAAATAATTTTTGGAGGATAACCGCCGAGCAATTCTCATTCACCGGTGTTTTGATTAAGTCAATTATCTTATCTTTGTTATTGAGAAGCTTTCTAAACATTGGTGCAAATTTGGGCATGTGTAGGAGAGCATCCGCGAAGCTTAGCTCGAAGTGGAGATTCCTAAACATTTCCACAAATTTCAAAGTTAAAAGATCGTCTTTTTCACGGAGCTTCTCCTTGTTAATCCTTGAAGGATAAGGTATGGTCGGTTTAGTCTTTGGAGCAACAACGGGCTCATCATTTTGGGTTTGGACCTCCGGAGGTTGGATGTTTTCGGTGCTTGGTTGCACCGTATCCTTTGTCACCTCGAGTTCATGTTCCACCACCTTAGGAAGAGAAGAAGGCGGAGGTGGAACTTGAGGCCCATCATAAGAAACTCCACTTCGGGTGGTGATGGCTTTCATATCACCTCTCGGGTTAGCAACGGTGTTGCTAGGAAGAGAACCCGAGCCCGAAGTAGAGGCGGAATTGGCATTCATGAATTTGGTAAGCATCTCCGTTAAATTGGTCAGTTGGTTTTGCATGGTTTGGTTTTGGTCTTGCATATTTTTCATAACCGCATCATTAGCCTTGATGTAGTTTTGAAAGTCATCATTTGACACACCTTGTGTTTGAGGAGCCGGAGCTTGGTAAGCCGAGGGTTGTGTTAATACAAATAATGTCCAAAAACGTTATTTATATTTTTCGACCTCTCAATGTTTTGATAATAACAAAATGTGATAACGTTTACGATAAAATTAAACGTTTATAAATTAATAATCATAAAATTCTATTTCTATGATTAATCACTTAAGGTATGGATAAACAAATCATTAAACATGATTAGTGATCAAGAAAATAACTTTTTTCTTAAATCTTATACTTCCACAAAAATGTTTTTATAAAAATATATAAACAAATTATTTATTAATTAAAAGAAATGTTTTATTAAAAACATAAAATTTGAATTTCAAATTTTCCTCCCAAAATGGAAGGTTCCATAACAGATACAACCTTCACCACAAAAGGACCAAAAAAGGAGCGGAGTCTAGTGGCGGCCCCCTTATAGGGGCGGCGGCCCTTTTTATATATATGGGGCGCCGGGACCGCCGACGAGAACGGGCTACTTTTTTTGTCCCCTACAAATACTGGGCCACACTTTTTCCAAATCAGACTTCCTCTTGTCAAAAAATTCTATCAGAGATCTAGTTTTCTCTCTTCTTTCACTTTCTTTCTAAATAACACATTCTTGATCATCTAACATACCCTTGATTTGTTTCAAGTGATTAATTTTCTTCCTCCCTTCTTCTCTTCTAAGCAAGTGGCAAGAGAAGAAACGAATAATACGAATTGTTATCAATTGATTCTTTCTCTCTTCTCTTCTTTTTTTTTACTTCATTTTTCAAGATCACAAACATCATTAGATTTATTTTGTGTTGTTGTATAAATGGGATCAAGTGTAGATCCAAGTGGGTGTAGATTTGTATATTGGGTGTGTTTTGGATTGTGTCGTCAATCCAAGAGTGTAGATTTGGAGTGTTTTGAAGACTTAGTGAAGTTTAGATTGGTTCTAGCTAAGATTAGGACTCACGTCTAGTTTGTCAGAAAAAAAAAGGTAAGCGACGTGGTAAACGGTTTTTCTTCGCTAAAGAGAGTTGTTGACATAGTGAATTCGAGTGGATTGCTCGCGGGAGTAGAGTAGGATACGAGAGGTGCTTCGTTGCGAAACCACTATAAATATCTCGGTCTTCTTGTCTTGGTTTGATCGTTTCTTTCTTTATCTCTTTACTTTATTACTTTGCATTTATTAGATAGTTTAGTTGTGATTATATGTTGGTTGATTGACATTACATCCTCGAATCAAAACTATTTCATAATGCAAACTTTTTTAAAACGCAATCATACCGGTTTTCAAATACTATTCAATCCCCATTCTAGTTTCAACAATTTGTATCAGAGCAGTCACTCAAGATTTTAAAATATATTGTATTTTAAAGCTCTGGATTCGATTATGGATTCCGACAAAATATCTAGAAGGGTAATCTATGACCAAAGGACCACTACTTTTTGAAAGCTGATAGTTTTTATATGGAAAAATAGACATTCGAGACATATGTTAAATTCAAAAGATTAGTTCTTTGTTATGTTATTTACCTACCATGGTGATTTTTCAACCTATTATTCAAAATCCGGAAACCAAACTTGATGAGGTTATCCCTTTTGAAAAACAAACGGATGATCTTAAAAAAAGGCTTGCAAAAAATAATGAAGCCAAAATGGTTATTTACAATGCTTTGCCTAGAAAAGAATATGAACGAATTTTCATGTGTAATACGGCAAAGAAATTTGGGGGAAAACCTTTGTTAATCACCCATCAATGGTAATTGTCAAGTCAAAGTATTATGATCGATACTTTTGGTCAAAATATAGAAAACATTCGGTTTATTAGAGGACGAATTATAGATAATGCTTTTGCTAGATATAATTCTATTATTACTAGTATTAAAGCTCTTGTATGGATGTTATTTATAAGTAAGAAACTACGTAAGGAAGTTTCTTGGGCTCTACATCCTAAATGGAGAGCAAAGGTCACGGCGATTGAAGAGTCAAAAGACTTGACATCACTATCTCTTGATGAGCTCATTGGAAACCTCAAAGTCCATGAGATGATCATCAAGAAAGATTCCAAAATAGTCAAAGCCATATGTTGAAAGAAATTCGCATGCATTAAAAGGCTAAAAGAAAGTATCTAGTGATGAAGAGGTGTTCGACTTCGGTAATTAGTGAAGAAGACGAAGAGTACGCCATGGCGGTAAGAGACTTCAAGAAGTTCTTTAAAAGAAGAGGTAGATTCGTGAGACAACCTCGGAACGACAAAAAGACGTTCCAAAGAAGCCGTGATGACAAGAACGGTAAAAGTGATAGAAAATGCTTTAGATGCGGCGACCCGAATCATCTTATTGGAGAATGTCCAAAACCACCGAAAGATAAGAACCAAAGAGCTTTTGTCGGAGGCTCTTGGAGCGATAGCGGTGAAGAAGATGATGAGAAGGTCAAAGATGAAACGTGTCTTGTAGCTCATGCATCAAGTGAGGTATGTTCCGAATCATCTTACTTTAGTGATGAAAACTCATCAATTGATGATTTAGCTTTAGACAACGAATATGATAAGTTATGCAAAATGAGTCTAAAGATAATCACTAAGAACAAAAGGTTAAAAGCTACTAGAAATAGTCTAGAAAACGAGCTTAGAGAATTAAAAGATAAATTATCCACACTCGAGAAAAACAAGGGAGTTGATCTCGATTGTGCAAAGTGTCATACGCTTAAAATTGAGAATGAAAAACTAAAAGAAGAATCCACTAGATTAAATAAATTTGAAAAGAGTACACATTGCTTAAATGAAATGTTAAGTAATCAAAAACCCTCTGGTGATAAACTAGGTTTAGGGTTTAATTCATTTGAAGCATCATCTAGTGGAACTAAGGAAATAAAATTTGTAAAAGCTTAGTAAAAGGTGTCCTCTAATAGAGGTCCCATAAATATGGGCGGCCCCCAAAGTGCCCAGGCGGCCCCCAAAATAATTATGGGACCGCCACCAGCAACGCCTGGATCTGAGAAAAGTGTGTCTTTTCAAAAATCTATTTTGGGTCCTAGACCAAAACACATCATTGTAAACAAAGCCAAAGTTCCCGTTGCTAGTGACAATGAAGTTAAACAATTCTATAAGCCATTGTCAAAACCCGGAGTTGGATTTTCGAAACCAAATTTTAGATCAAAAACTCCACCTCCTAGAAGAGTCAATAATAATTATCCTCGTGCTAAAACACCGCAACCAAGAAGGAACATTGGTCTACAAAATTGACATCATGGCTTTCCCGTAACTTGGAACACTCATCCGAACCAATTGCATCAAATGCAAGGGATGTTTAGCACTAACAATTTTGGACCCATGAGATATTAGGGACCAAATGTTTAAGTCATTGTACTATATAAATAGATGTGTCTTGGAGTCGACTTGGAGCCCGACGAATGGATCAAGGATAGCGGATGCTCTAAACATATGACGGGCAACCAAAAGCTCTTCTCCACTTACAAGGCATACAATGGAGGTAACGTCATTTTTGGTAGTAATCTTCGCGGTAACATCATTGGCAAAGGTACGATTTCTAATGACTCTCTCAAAATAGATAATGTAGAACATGTTGATAACTTAGGATTTAACTTGCTAAGTATAGGACAAATATGTGANCATAAACTCATCATCGAATAGAAACCCATATCATGCCAGTCACACATTGAGTAAGAATTGTTTATCATCGTGAGTGTACACTCATCGTACAAGCCGTGGATACCCAGTCTGAAAGTTACTCTAAACACGATCAACAACACCTCATGTAGACCTAGTTTACGACACCTTTCCAACACATCATTCAAAAAATTACAAGTACTTAACCGCTTAGATTGTGACATATTGTTCCAGTGAAAAACTGCAAAGTGTATGATGTTCATCAACCCAGCGCTCTTTACGTACTTATCCTTAAGATCCGGATTCCCCAAAATCGACTCAATGGGTACGGCCTTACCATCATATTCCCCCTTTTCATAATTCAGATACATGGCGTCATAGAAAAGGCTTTTCAACACGGTTCTTTGATGGCATAGATTGATTTCGGTGTTCTTCACTGTGACTATAACGATGTTGCATCCATGGTTGTTGTGCTGCCCGGGAAATGGATGTGATGGTCGTGTTTGGAATATTCTCAGTAAAAGCATCGTTAGGTTTAGGAAATCATGATGAAGACGATGATGAAGTTGAATAAAAGAGTTTCTTGGTGTTAAATGTGGTGGTCAAAAATATCCGACGGGTGATACCCACCGACGTCATGCTGACGATGACGGTTATAGTGGTTCTTTCGTAATTTCTTTGTTTAGTTAGGGTGGTTCTGTAATTTTCGGGTTGGTTATATGTGTGTTTTATACTGTAGTCAATTGTAAAATCGATAGTTGTTTGATAAAATAACTTAACCTATAACTATGAAATATGCAAACCACCGTAAGATTTTACATTTCTATCATCCGTACCAAACGTATTTACTCGTAGATAAACAAAATAAAACTTACTTTTCTAAACAATTAGCTTGATCTTCTTAAATCACATATTTTGTTTCGCAAACACAAACATCATAAAATTCGTCAAGTGATATTTAATTTGGATTTCGCTCGTAATCAGGAAAAATCGTACCTAACGTAATCATTTATTCAATTAGCTAACATCGCTTATTTCCTTAAAAGACTAAAGTATATCGAGAAAATCTAGACTAAGATGTGTCTGGATTTTAAAACGAATGATCTAATTTTCAGTTAAAAATAAAAAATTGAACCGTTATTATGTTGGACTAAAACTTGTTTTAAACCCGTCTTTGTGTCTCACATAACATAATAGCATATAGCAATTACTATAAGAAGCAACACGAAAAAGTATTATCTATCGTGATACGAGACTTGTGGTTCAGCTCAGCAGTAGTCCACCAGGTGATAGTTCTTTGATATATAATATTAGATTAGATGTTACTTGTCAAGTGTAGATATTGGTTGCACCGGGATAGAAATTTGAAAGAAAATGTTTGGTTAGTTGAAATGCTCTATTAATGTTTGGTTGAAATTCTTTGTGTTGTGGATGTATTGATTATGTTCTTAGTGCTATCAATAGTGATTATGTTTCAATGCGTTCTGTACTAAGTAAAATGATTACCTGATAACCTACAAAGTAAAAAATTGAACTTTTGACAAAAATGGAACAATTTACTTCGTATGTTTAAATGTCTTATTTTAGAAAGAAGCCTGACCAGTTACTTTATTACCGTACAAGTTTAATATAGCATTACAAGATCTTTGACAAAGACATTTTTATTTTATTTGAGTCAACTCAAAACATCGTTTATCATATCAACATTAACTTAATGACATGACACTTATAAAGTTATAAATGCAGGAAGGTCTTGCTGCAGCTTTTGGAAATAGATTACCAACAGCATGTATTGTGAATATGGGTGCTCAGGTCATGACGATTATTTGCATCGAGGTGGTCTTGGTGTCCTTTCTCTTGCAATTTTTTTTTATAAATTTTGGCAGTTCATATTACCAGATATACACAAGAATTAACAGAAATTCATGATTTGCAAGTTTTATAGAACATAACCCATACCTTTAATATTATGCATTTTTTCTATCAGGTTCATATGTTAATTGGAATTCACTAATATATGAGTTTCATGTGTTTGTTGATCTTGTCAGGATGGAGTTGCCCTTCCTCATACGCAGATCACCTTACGTTATGTAAGACATCATCAAACATGGCCACCTATTCTCACAGATGCTCTTGCAAAGCCGATTGATTTGCTGATGCTAAACGGACTCAAAGAATCTTACTGCCAGATTCATGTGAGATCATTTATGTCTCTATTAAACCTTGATTGAGATACCCTTGTAATTAAATAAAAGGGTTTTACTCTGCTTTGATTTGCTTAGAGGTGGAAAAGAGAGCCGTCGGGACTCGGGAGGGTTGGGCAAGGGGTCAAAATGGGTAACTTTATGGGTCCATACAAGCGAGCGAGGGCAACCTGTTAACGCCTTTTTGTTAATTTATATTCAATATAATACATCAATAATGTCGTAAATAAGGTTATAGAGGCTAAATTTTTTAAGATAGAAAGTGATTTAGCCATTTAGGAGGTTCTAAGCTTGAGAACACATAATGAGACTTTTGACGCGTTTTACCCAGTCATTTAACACGTTTCCTCTTTAGCTAATTCGTAAAAAGATTACCCATTTGACCTGTTCGAGATAAAATACAACCCAAATCAACCCAATTTTAAGTAAACGGATCGAGATTTCCACCTCTAAATTTGTTTTTTTGGAAACTTTTCTCGGGTTTAGGTAATGTCTTTCATTCATAGTAAAACATTTAGGTCCTTTTGTGTTATTACCTCTATAAATTGCACATTCTTGTTCAACGAAATAATGATGCATGATTGGTTTCTTTTTTGGGCTTTTAGATGGGTGTGATCATTGACTTTTTCTCTTCTTGTGCAGGAGGGGGAAGTTGAAGCTGTTGGGGTGGTTCATTCATATGAAGATGGCTTGCCGCCTGCATCTCATAAGACAAAGCTGACTGCTCTTAATGTAAGGACTAAGGAGTATAATCTTCATCTCATGTCAATTTGACATTTCTTCTTTTCTTCTGTGTCAAGTGCATAGCAGTTATACTCTTATAATCATTTAAATATATCATGATCGTAGTTTCTTTTATCATGTCATCATAATGGTGGCGGTGGGAAATCATTTCACTTGAAGTTGTTGGAATTTGTGATATGGATGGCTCTTAGACTGCAACTAACAATTAATGGTCTATTGACTGCGCCTATGGGTCTTTTCTATCCACCACTCTTGGTTCCAGATGTCTATCCTCCTCCACCTCGTACGTGGTGAGTAGAGTTATTTTATTTGATTTTTGTTATTATAATTTGAGAAAATTAATAGCCTCTATATTTTTTGTTTTTTTTAGGTTCAAAGATTATGAGGATATGCTAGAAGATAATTTGAATATCGACTTTGCCAGGAGAACAGATGTATCGGACAGCTTATACCCAGGCATCAGTAATCCGTTACAGATGTGGGATAATTATCCTTATATGCAGCCAAATCAACAGAAGAAAGAAGAAAAAATCGGCCTTGCAGAAGCCATTTCAAAGAGTATTCTTTCAGCAGGTACAACACTGGCACTGAAGATGGCAACTTTGTCCTGTTTACTGAATGGGTCGATTCGGGTTATGTAGATTTCTAACGTGTCAAAAGGTAGGATTAAAAGTAATAGCTACAAAGAAAACGGGTCAAAATTCTCATGAAGTTTATTTCTTAATGCATAAAACTTCCAAATCATCTTATTCATGGAAAGTATATTCTTATTAAAATGGTATTGATTTTGCCATCATTTTTCAGTCACTAATCGTTTTTACATAACACATACAGTAATATTTTTGGAATAAAGTATTTATGTTTGGCCCTACCGATTTTCACCTGTAACCAAACAGTCCCATTTAACCGCTTACAAGCTTGAACTTGTTATACTTCTGCTTATTGCATGCCTTACTGTTCTTTATCATTATTCTTTCTCCAATCCATAGGGCGTATTGATCTACAGAGAAAGTTGTTTTGTAGCATGCAACTGGTGAGTGACATGCTTAAGTGTATTTTTAGAGAAACCTGATACTATAATGATTAATCCAATGAGCTTAGAAGTATTGATGCACTTTTTATCTTTGTAGATTGGTGGTGTTGGTTTAACAACTGGTCTGGTTTCTGCGGTGGAGGATAGGTATGGAATTATTCATTTTCTTTCTCAAGACTTCATCAGTTTACTACCTTACGTGTAATGTTTTATTTGTTTTAGTTTTGAAAAACTTTTTTTTGTCCATATTAGTCAAGACCTCTATAGATTTTTGTCCATAATCTCGTGATGTAATGAGTAAAACACTTTCATCCTTTTTACATAAATTAATGAGGTATGTTGCTTGACTGCATTTTGCAGAGTACTGGCTGCGATTCCCCACACTGAAGCAATCGATTCTGTTGAGGTCAGTTTTTTCTTACATCTTTTATGTGTTGTATTTAGAATAATTTGGTTACTGCTTCATGACAAACCTGTGTCTTGCAACATATATTTGCAATTTCACACATGTTGCACTATTAATGTGACAATTTCATGTGTACCAAAAAAGCATCCTATTTTGAAATTCATAATTATTTTAGGTTTCTTATCTGTAAAAACTTATATAATTTTCACTCCTGAATTCCCTGTAACCTTTTTCCTTTCAACTCCTAAATTTAGATATTTTCCTCTTAATGACAAAATACCCGTTATAAATTGATCAAAGTATGTTGTATTTTTACAAAAATGCCCCCCCCAAGATATAAAAAACTTACCAAAAAGTTATGTCCAATCTGTTATGGATTCTTATTCAATTTTTGGCTTCTCGAATAGGTATTGCAATCAAGAACCAACCCATTGTTTGTGGCATGGCGAGGCGGAGCCGTAAGTCTATCTAGACTTTTTTTACTGTTTATATGCACATACTATTGGTGGTTGTTTTGTATTGACCCATTTTACTTAGGAATAAGCCGATTGTGTTATTATTATATCTCAGACGAGTCAATTATGTCGCATAAAATTTTTTACCTTAAAAATGGGAATGGTTAAATTCAGTATTTTAGTGTTGAAGTCACTCAAATTGTATTTTTTTTATTTCCTAGTACATCCTGAAATTTGCTCGAATATTTAGATCATATTTGTAATAATGTAGTTGTAAATGCAAAATGAATCGTTTTAAACATAGACCAAAAACTATCCATGGTCAAGTGACCTGACCCACACTAAAAACATGACGTCTTTCAATGTCAACTCATCTCGATTCTTACCTGACTTGCTGCTATATCCACCTCTATCAGTTAAAACTGTACGTAGTCCCTACTGATAAATCGACTCATATCTGGTTCTTCAAGCCACCTAACCATTGTCCCTGATTTCGTGCAGATACTAGGCGTACTCGATTATGGCCGAGAGGCTTGGATACATAGAGAAGACTGGATACAAAATGGGATTCATATTGCAACAGGCACAAAATACAAGGACTCTTACTATCTGCAAGCTCAACCAATGTGTTACATAAATTCCTAGATTAGAAACATGTTACCTACACCAGTCACATCTTCTTTAACTAATTGTAAGATACAATGATTAGATTGGCATCGTAGTTGGATACTCACTGGTAAAAGAAGCAAACTAAGGTGTAGGTTTTTTAGCAAGTTAATCTAGTAGTTTGAAATCTGAATCATGTAAAACTACTTGTTTATTAAAGTTGAATCACATATAATTGTTTGGTTTTTTTGACTTTGTAGTTAATGGTATCGACTATATGGGTTGGATATGGAGTAGTACCGACGCACAATAAGAGTGGAAACATGAAACGAGTTTCATTTTTTCGACTTTAACATATTAAGCTGTCTATATAATTCTGAACTTTTTAGCTCAAATGAAAGGTTTTGTTGACGAAATGTGTTGTTAAAGACAACATTTTTGTAACTGGTTTTGTCCCACATCGCTGTGGGGTGAGAAGTTGGAAGAATGAGGGTGTGTATAAGAAGAGGGAGAGGGTGAAATTTGAAAATTAAAAGGGTCGGTTGGCTAAATATGCCACGCTTACTCATTAAATGGTGAGTGCTGTATGGCTATCAAGACATATGGCCGACATAATTTGTGGAATTTCATAGGGTTGGCTCCCTTTGGCCGACCCTCCATCGTTTTTAGTTTAATTTCTTGGGTCAAATTATTAGTACAGTATAATATGCAATGTTTTAAATCGAAAAAGGTGTAGTAATCTAATTAGCTGCAAGGTTTTTAAAAATAATACACGGTGGCAAAGATTTGCAACCACCAAGATGTAATAATCTCAATATCGTATTATATACTGTTTTATGCAAATTCAGATTGCTGATTGCTATTTGGTTCGGTTTTATGCAAATTCAGGTTGCTGATTTTTATTTGGTTCGGGTTTTTTTTTTCTTTACCTGTTAACCCGAGTTTGGTACCTACAATGTCGCCAAACTACACCGGGTTTGGAGTTATCTATGCATTATAGGCACCACGCTATAGTTATAACCATGGACAGAGATAGGAAGGGCAAGTGCCCCCCTATCGAAAATAATTGTGCTAATTTTTTTGTGCTATTTGGAGTTTGGCTAAAAATATTTTATATTAAAAGCAAGATATTTTTTAAATATTTTTCTAGTTCTCAAATAATTTCTAAAGTGCTTCTCAAAAAATTTCTACATCACTTCTAAAAATTTCATCTTCCAAAATAGTGCCCGAACACCGCCTTAGAGAGTCATGTACGCTGGTTGGTGGTCTTGGCGCCAAGCGTACCAGCCCTCCCCTTTAGCGCACGGTACCGGGTCTGGCGCTATGGCCTCTCGCGCCATGGTAACCAACCCACGCGGTTGCAATTTTTTTTAATTATAAACGTTGGATTACGGCTAATATCTGTTTTTTCATAAAAAAACCCAACTTTTTTCAAAATTTTACTCTTTAAAATCCTCTAAATACCTTCTTATTTGACCATATTTCACACATTCTTTCAATTTAATTTATACTTCAATAATACTCAAATTTATTTTAACTATGGATCCAAACAATCCCAACACCACCAACACTTACGATCCAAACAATCCCTACATCACTAACACCTACGATCATTATAATGTTTATTTTCAAGACGATCGGGAGCGATATATCCGGGGTTAAGTTATGATGCTTAGCCTCTTCAAAAGTACTTTTATTTCTTGTTTACGTACTATGTTTTTTATTTTTATGTAATCTTTTTTAATTAATGTAATGTGTTTTAATTTTAATGAAGTTTATATAAGTTATATTTGTATTTTTTATTTTAAGTAAATGAAAAAAAAATTGTTCCATGACACCACATTTTCTGGTGCCAAGGAGTACGGCACAAAATGTGATGCCAAGAAACTTTTTGCTGACGTATCAGCATTTTTTGACTTTGGCACAAAGCCTTTGGCACGAGAGTACCCAGCACTCTTACACCGCTTATGCATAGATCCGCCTCCGCACCTAACACCCGTTGTAAACTTGCTCATAACATCTGCTTATGTCGAAAAAGTCAATAAAACCTTGTTTATATCAATAGGTAATTACTACCCCGGTTCATAGGTACAGTTTTAAAACCTCGGCGTGTAGTTTAAATGGTAACTAAAATGTTTTCTTTTTTTTCAGCCCACAATCGTTGAAATGGATATTTCATGTTACATTGAATGTCAAAAGTTTACAAATGATCATAAACTAACAACGGTTACATTGGTTTCTGAATCTTCGGCTAAAGAGGATGAGACGCAAAAGATTGTTTTGGAGGCTTCGTTTTTTTCGCTTTGGTGGCACGTGTGGGCCCATAGGAAAGCGTGTGTTTTTCGAGTAGTGCGACCGAGGCAAAACGTCTTCTTTGATAGCTTTGACTAAATGACTCTAAATTTGAAAGAAAATGATACTAGAAGTTAGTCCGTGACAATGTCGTCTTTTCTCTTTAGACAATTTTATGAAGGGCAAAGGCCATAAATGACTAACTTACTTATTCCAATTTACTGGTGTTCCTAGTGAACTCTATAA